>JAFEME010000119.1:0-65428 GCA_018831755.1 Niveomyces coronatus | reverse complement strand
GAGGGGGACAACAGGCCGATTCTCGATCATTTCCGGGTGAGTGAGATGGGATGGGGATGCTAGTAATGATACCCTAGAATAGAGATTGTTGCTCTTTTTTTTTTTTTTTTCCTCCTTTGCAGAAACGCCTAACTTTTTTTAGCCGTGTTGCATTGGCGTATATTTTCGTTATACACGTGCATGTACAGTTTCTTAGTGAAGTTGAATGAACAACGTGTTCGTGTTTTTCTCCCCAAATTAGAACTACAATGTGTCCGTTCGTTGAATGTACATAAATTGTCAACTTCGACTAGGGAAAACACACGATGCAATCACTCTACTCCTCCCCCCCCGGTCACATCGCACGGCAGCGGCATCAACAAGGCGAGACGTGAGATGGCCACAATAATTCGTTTTAGCCGTCCAGGCTCGCCCTCCGGCAGCACTGCAACACGAGTGGGAAGCCATCCTCTGGCGCGCGGAGGGGACGGGGGAGATCTGTATTCGTGTCACCCGGGTACATGAGACTGTCTGCCAAGTGGTCCCTCCCCCCTCTTTCCCCCTTCTCTCTGTCTATTGAGATCGCGATGTCGCCGGATCTGGTAAAGTCTTGCCATCTTCAACAAAGTGGGATCCTTTGATACAATGCGCGTGTTATGACATGTCTACCTTTTAGGTTTATTAAAAAAAAAAGAGGTTTTAAGACGGGAAACATAAGCCCACGGTAAAAAGGAAACAAGGTGTTGGAGCTGTAGTGAGAGTCTGGTGTGCGTGGTCAAGGTCTTGGTGGGTGGGTGGAGACCTGACGATGAGCACAAGAAGAGTTTCCCGTTGCAAAACGCTTATTATTAATTTTTTAAGGCCTGGAGAGTGATGATTTATTGCACAAGCAAGGGGGGATGTCAGAGATGCATCGGAAGAAAAAAAAAAGTGTATCAGAAGGGAGGGGGGATGAGATTCGGCTGGCTGACGGGCTGGATGTGCTTCGCCGGGGGGCGGGGGGGTTAATCGAACTCAATTTGAATAGATGAAGGAGACTTGTCAAGACGGCAAAGGAGAGACACTCGGTGGCAAGAGATTGATGGGAGCAAAGTGGAATATGCATGCACAGGGTGTCGGATCTGGTCCAGGGGATTTAGATGAGACTGACAGAAGGAGACTGAGTGCAACACATATCCTTGGTGACAAGGATAAGAATAAATGGAATTGAGGTTTTTAAGTTGGACTGGCAACGGTTGAGCTGAAACTGTCTACGGAAACAAGAGGGTACGCAATCCTTTTTCCGTGACTCTCAAGAAAAAAAAAAATGGCCTTGTTATGTGTGTGTGTGTGTGTGTGTGTCGACAGCCTTCGGATGTCGGTCGTCGGCCGGACAAAAGAAAAAGTGATGAGCACATGTATCTTTTCTAATGTGTGTGGGAGACGACCAAGGTGGGCGACAAGGGGGTGGGGAGGAGTCGTCGAAGCGGCGCGGCAGGCTTCCGAGAGATATCAAGAGACATGGTCTGGAACTATGACTGAAGAGACACGGCAATAATAATAATAATAGAGAGAGATTAATATAGTTTGAGCAGGAGGAGGAGGAGATTATAAGCCAGAACAGGTGTTAAGGAAAATGGAGACGGGGGAGCGAGCCGGGAGTGGAGATGTGGTGGACAAGTCTCTTCCCCCCCACTCCACTATGTAACTGAGGCTGGAAAAATAATGATTTTATAGGGTATGTTTTCATAACGTGAGTATATGTGTGTGTAGAATGTTATTGTGTATACGTGTAAAGGGGATGTAGAGGAGGGGGCGTGTCGTGAGAATATTGTGTGGTCTTTTTATTTTATCTTTATTGTGTTGGTAGATGGGTGGACTATAGCGGATATTGCTGCAGATGTTTGGAGGGGGCAAAAGACGTGGGCTCATCTCGGCCTCGCCTTTTTTCTACTTTTACCGTCCCTCGACGGAGGGTTTCTAGGAAACGAGAAAACATGGCCAAAAGAAAAAAAAAATCTTTCCAGTCTAGTGCTAATGTGATTAAAGAAGGAGGAAAAAAAAAAAACAAGTGGTAGTTGGGCAAAATGATTACTTGGCAATCGTTTTCTTACACCGAGGCACCCATCCTTTATCAACGAGGAACAAGGGCGGGGAGGGGTGTTGCCGAAAAAAAAAAAAACCTAAATACAATTTCAATATCACGATTCATCAACTTCATATAGGGAGGGGCAAAGACAAAAAAAAAAGGTCTATCCATCTCGCTCAAATTTACTACTTTGGGCCATCTAGATCCCCATCACACATTCATTGCCCTTGTTCATCCGATGAAGGGGAGAGGGAGGGGGTCAAGTGGGCGCCGTGATGTATCGGAAACACACCAAAAAGAGGGCCGTTTTCTGTCAATTAGAAAGAAAAAAAAAGAAATGATGATGTGTGTGAGAGGGCAGATGTTTGACTCGGAAGACGTTTTTTTTTTTTTTTTTTTCCTTTTTGCGGGTGGAATGTGGCAATAGGGGACAATCTCACCACCGTGGTTCATTTTTGTTGTTGGACTCAACTTATGATTTGTGTGGTGAGCGAGCTGCTTTCCTACTGTAGGTACGACTATATCGATGATGCGGCACCCCCCCGGTGAGGTGGGGAGTATTACATAGAGGATAGAGAGGTACTGTACATACATCTCAAAGGGCTCGGCGGGAACAACGGTTTTTCTACACCCGCTGGGCCGTTTTGATTTTTTACTTCTTCTTTTGCTACTGCCTCCCCTTCTTCCCTTCACGTGTCTGCCACGGGAAGAGGAAAAGAGGGCTGAAAGGTATAGTATACATCGACCTCTACCCTTTTTTCTCCTCAACCCTGCCGTTTGAGGCGGTCCTTTTTTTCTCAAAGAAGCCTCGCAAGCCCGCACCGCCGCCCGTGTCTCAAGCATCATTCCCTCTCTCTCTCTCTCTGTTTTAAAATATGTTCTTTTTTTTTTTCTCAAGCTGACAGTATTTTGTGTCTCTAGGTAGTTTGGCTTTTTTTTTCCACTTTAAAAATAAAAACGCCTCGATCAAGATGCGTGCTCCCCCCTCCCTTCTAGGAGCAAACAGAGTTGCATGCACTGGCACTCGCACAGCTGTGCTCTATAGTCACTGGATCTTTTTTTTTTCTTGTCTAGTGAAATCGTCCGGCTACGTGTCACGCATCTCGATGCATCAACTCTCCTGGCTTTCGGGCTGCTTTGTTTTTTTCTTCTTCTTTATCCGCAAGCCACCCGCGCCTCTCTTGCCGTCGTGCCCCCCCAAAATCAACTTGGGGCGAGCAATAAAAAAACGGCACGGAAGCCATTTACAAGTACATACTACTTTCCGTCATCAGCCGCTGTACATAGAACGGCTTCCCCCCCCCCACCACCACTCTAATGGGGGGCCCCGTCGAGAGACGCGTGACTACCGTTATAAACTATAATCTTGGCCGTGGGCTGATATCAGTGCTATTGTTTTGTTATTATTGTTATTATTATTATTATTATTATTATTATTATTATTATCCTTATTTTGCATCCTCTGGCTCCATCGACCGATTCGATAGTCTCGGACATTTTCTTCTTCTTATTTAAAATTCTCTCCATACTATTTATTCCCTGCTACGGAAAGAGGAGGGGGGAGACACAAAAAAGCCTGGACCGCGAGCGATTCGGACAGTCGCACGCATCAATGCAACGCAACGACCGCAGCCGGCCGTCAACTTTTGCCAGCCCGTCATTGTCAGCTTCATACCATTCCGAGCCATCATAGCTCACGTTCTGACATTTCTTCTAAATTAATTTCTTCAACCCCCCAATTTTTTTTTTTTTACCTTCTCTTATTTCCTCATCTCACCCTTCTCATTTCATAACTCGTTTCTGCAGGCAGCGGGTAAAAGTGGGGATCCCACTACGCATCATTTTCTTTTTTTGCCACGTCAAAAGGCGGGCGCTAATCATCAGTGGGGAAGAAGTCAGGCCGGTGAGCGGGATACATGATGCATGATTCATCTACCTTTTTTTTTTTTTTGTTTTTTATTAATGTGTGTCTCTCGCTGTAACATGAATTTGGCTATAGCTCTTCTGTTTTTTTTTTATGGGCTTGTACACTACTATAATAGATACATGCAGGTTTTGGAGAAAAAAAAAAGGGGGGGGGGTTTCGATGCATGTCTCGGTGGGTGATGGAACAATTAAAAAAAAAAAGTACCTAATGTACTGCAAGTCCCGCTGCATGTACATGAACTCGCAGCACGCAATCTGGTCGGAGGGCGACTCATCTCGCAGCTTGCGTGATGCGCTGCCAACGGTGTATCTCATGTCGCGTCGAGTTGAGACGTCTTGGCGCGTTGGTGGGCGTAGTTCTCACACACTCTCTCTATGGTGAAGGGGATATTCTGTGTGCGCCGCGTAGATGGTGTTTTCGAGAGAGCCTGCAAGCTCTTGTGTAGCTACAATTTTTTTTTTGAAAGAAACTAGAGAAGAGGAGTCGAAAGCACAAGGCTTTGAGTATGTTAGTTTTCAAGGTGCTTCGAATCCTTTTTGAACTGTACATGTATTGCGCTGGTCGGGCAAATAGATGAGGTTAGGAAAGTGCCCTGACCTCACGAGTCACAATCGCCATTGAACATTCATTAAATGTAGTCCCTCGAAAAAAGAAACTATAATCTATGCTGTTCTTCCTCCGCGGCTTCGCTTCTCGACTTAACGCGGCGCCGACCGTTGCCAACGCCCGCGATGAACCAACACGCACCACACTAGAGCCGGGCCAGCCCACTTGCTCCCCCCTCCCTCTCCCTTTGAACCAACAGACTACCAAAACACCACGCACGACCGTGAATTCCATCCAAAACTCGAACTCTAGAAAAAAAACACCATGACCTCCATCTTGTTTGCCCCCTTTGCTGATCCATCGCCGCGCTCTCACTCCCACCATCAACATCCCCCATCGTGACCCAGCTTCATCGCATCTAAAAAGGCCAAAAAAAAAAAAGGCTTTTTTCATCACAGCAAACCCACCAATGAAGCCGTACAGGAAACCCCTGCCGCAGCCTCCCCCCTCTACCAGCCCTCGCCCCTTCGACCCGTGGAACTCGTCCTCGACCGGCCATCAGCGCCGCGAGGCCCCTCGCTCCGCCACCGACGGCGTCTCCGAGACGCACTGGCGCGCCGCCCGCACCCGCAAGCTCAACCACCAGCTCAACCACCCCGGCGAGCAGCAGCCTCACCGGCAGCCGCGGCCGCAGCAGCAGAGGAGCGTGCTGGACATGCTCACGAGGCCTGTGTCGAGCGCCACCGCCACCGCTCCGACGTCGTCGTCGTCGTCGTCGTCGTCGCCTACTGCGGCGACGAGTGAGGCTGGCGGCGGCATCTTTGCCGGCCTCGTCGTGTACGTCAACGGCAGCACCTCGCCCCTCGTCTCGGACCACAGGGTCAAGGGCCTGCTCGCGGAGCACGGCGCGCGCGTCGCCCTGCACGTCGCGCGGCGCAGGGTCACGCACGTCATCCTCGGACGCCCGGCGGCGGGGGCGGGGGCGGCGGGAGCATGCGGCGGCGGCCTGGCGGGCGTCAAGATGGACAGGGAGATCCGCCGCCTTGGTGGCTGCGGCGTCAAGTATGTCGGCGTCGAGTGGTATGTTCTGAGACTGAAACTTTTTGCATGGGGTCTTTTTGTCTCTGCTTTTCGCCTAGTGCCTCTCTCTCTCTCTCTCTCTCTCTCTTTCTCTCTTTTTCTCTGTCCCTGCCTTAATTGTCGCGACTACTGAATCATGTGGCTAACTAGCGGCAATGCAGGATCCTAGAGAGCATCAAGGCGGGCAGACGCCTCCCCGAGGCTCGCTTTACCAACCTCAGAATCGCCGCGCCGGGCCAGCCGAGCGTCTATGACATGTCCAAGAAGGACCCGTCCTGAAGTGGCCGAGCCCTATTTTTGTTGAGAGAGGCTAGCACTGCTCCGGTCAAGACGAAAAAAAAAGGCTGCACTTGACCACATGTCTCTGCCACGGAGGGGTGAAGGGGGTGTCCCTGAGAATAGCTGAGACAAAGCAAACGGGAAAAAGAAAAGAGAGGGAGAGAGAGATGTCTCTGGTGCTTCTCAGACGCGGCACTGCGCACGCATTCCAGCCTCAAGTTCAGCTGCCTTTGCAAACATGACCTCCACCGCCATGACCGCCGTTTGCTATTGCTTTTTTTTTTTTTTTTTTTTTTTGAAAAGCCAATGAAAGTAAGCACATATTCATTCTTCAACCTCTCATAAAGCTGGGAGAAGAAGAAAAAAACTCCGGCTAGGAAAGGACGTGGCTTGGATTACCCTTCTCCCCCCACTGCGTTTCCCGTCTGCTTGATCTACACCCGTGACACGGGGAAGCTCAGATCATGCAGGTGGTGCTTGAGGCGTTGTCCTATTCTTCTACGTCTCTTTTGAGATTGATTTTTTTTTTTAGAAAAAACGGAATGGCAGGAAGGTGTGTGTGTCGCTGCAGGGCATACGTACGTGACCTGCATGTTCCATCATGAGACACGCATGAGATGTGCTGAGCCTTGGTATCAGGGGCAATCTCGAATATCTCGAAAAGGGGGGAGGGTCAAGATGGTAACCAATGTGGTTTCCCCCTCTTCACTTGTCAATGCGGGAGGCTGGTGTACGTGGCTCGCGAAGCACATGGAATAACCAGATTCCATTACAAGAGGGCAGCGTCGTGTCGAGCAACCCCTAGCGAGGAACAATGCCATGCAGAGAAGGGGGCGTGTGTGTTTGTACTCGGGAAGAGACGACCGGCTTGAAAAATAAAAAAGGCTGAATGCTGACCGTAGATGCGTCCTGGCCATGGCGGCAAGCAGGTTGGAGAAAAAAAAAAAGCAAACATGACAAGAGATAAAGAGGCAGGGAATCGGATAGGCTGGAGAGGTTGACGGAGGCGAATATGCACATCATAGCTTGCTTGCTTGCTGGCCCCCCCCCCCCCGACAGGGATGGCCGAGGAAGAAGGAGGATGCACGACATTGTGTGCTTTTGTTGCGCTGCTGATTACGAAGTCTTTCGTACGGTTTCGATGCGATTTCTTTTTTTTAGCTGGTTTTCAGCCCTTGATAGTAACTCTGCCGCAACTCCTTTTTTTTTACCCAAGGCAACCTGGATATTTGTTACTAAAATGAATCGCACTATCGGAAACATGGCTGTCTCGGTAGATTTAAAAAAAAAAAAAGTGTGTTTTTTTTTTTTAATTCTCACGACTCGTGTCAGAGAAAACGGATGCGGGTGCTTCCGGTGAAGGCTCGTCCACACCGCCCATTTGGGGGGGGGAAGGTAAGGTTTTTACTTTTCCCGTCACCCTTGCAGATTATTTTTTTTTCAAGGTTTTAATTTGGAGCGAGGAGGGAAATAAGCAAGACAGAGAGAGGTCTGGAAAAGAATAGGGGTTTTGAGAAGGGGGAACATGTCGGTGTGGTGAGAGCGAGGCAGAGCCAGACGACTCTTTACCACAAAAATAAGACGTCTCATGTAGATGACCTCTAGGTTCTTTGATGACTACACGGATGAAGGAGTAGTGAATGCGGTAGCTCAATACTCGTTGAGAGCGCGGGGAGTTCGCATCCTGGATGTAAATATATGGATGTTGCGAGCGTATCAGCCATACAGACTATTCCATAGCATCGTCATGTTCTTCTCCTCGAAAGACTATTTCTTCCATCACATTGGCTTTTCGCAAGATTTCCATTCGTATAAATCACATAGATATCAAATCGCAACACATAGCTCGCCTCCACCACCACCAGCCGACCCTCCAACTACAGCTTCGCCTTCCCCTCGATCCCCTTGTGTCTGTGGCCCAGCACCTCAAAGTACTCCCTCACCCTCGCCCTCGCCACCTCCACCGCCGCCGCGTCCTCCACCGTGCTCGGCACCGCCACCTCCCTCCCGAACTCCCCCCTCGTCGCGTTCTCCGCCAGCTCCCGCAGCACCCTGCGCAGCGTCTTGCCCGACCTCGTCCGCGGGATCATCCCCCGGCCCTGCACCACGCCCCCCAGCGTCGCGATCGCGCCCACCTGCGTCCGCACCGCCCGCTGTATTTCCCCCGTCAGCCGCGCCTCCGGCACCGCCGACGCCTGCGCCTGGCCCGCCGACAGCGTGACGAAGGCGAACGGCAGCTGGCCCTTGAGCGAGTCGGGGATGCCGACCACGCAGCACTCGGCGACGAGGGGGTGCGACGATATCGCCTGCTCGATGGCGCCTGTGCCCGAGGAATGAAAAGGTCAGCGTGTGTGTGATGGAAGAAGGAAGAAATCGTAGATAACTTTCTCGGGAGAGGGGGACTTACCGCTGGAGAGACGGTGTGCGCTGACGTTGAGCACGTCGTCGTTGCGGCTCATGACGTGCACGTAGCCCTCCTCGTCAATCATGCCCGAGTCGCCAGTGTCCATCCACTTGCCGCGGAACCGCTTCAGGTAGCTCTTATAGAAGCGCTCCTCCTCCCCCCATAGCGTGCGGAAGGCCGTCGGCGCCAGCGGCATGCCCAGCACGATGTTGCCCATGTTTCCCCGCGCGACCTCCTTCCCTTCGTCGTCCACGATGCGAATGTCAAACCCGGGCATGGCCTTTCCAGCGCTCCCCGGCTTGATGGGAGGCACCGGGTGCGTCTTGCTGCGGTCGCGGCTATCTATGTGAGGCGCCAGGGCGCGGCCCGTCATCGGCGATCCCACCTCTGTGGACCACCAGTTGTCGATGACATGGGCCGAAGGCGCGGCGTGCTCGTCTAGGAGCTCCTGGTACATGGAGATGAGGCTCGGCTCGGAGCGCTCGCCGGCGAGAAATAGAGCCCGTAGGGAGCGTAGGCCGTCTCGTCGACCCGCCTCCGCGAAGCATCTACTATCCGGGTCATCTCTTCGGATGGCGCGCAAGGCGGTGGGCGCTGTGAAGAGCGCATTCACCTTGTACTCCTCGATCAGGCGCCAGAAGGCCGACGCGTCTGGCGTCCCCACGGGCTTCCCTTCGTAGAGCACCGTCGCCGCCCCGGCCAGCAGCGGCGCGTACACGATGTAAGAGTGCCCGACAACCCAGCCCACGTCGGAGGCCGTGCAGATGACGTCTCCGGGCCCGCGAATGCCGAACAGGTAGCCGATGGAGAAGTTGAGCCCGACGGCATGTCCCGCCGAGTCGCGGCGGACGCCCTTTGGCGCGCCGGTCGTGCCCGAGGTGTGAATGACGTAGACGGGGTCGGAGCTCCCGACGGGGACGCACGCGGCCTTGACGCCGCGCTCCCGCGCGCTGCGCACCCACTTCTGCCACGACGACTGGGCGAGCCGGTCCGTCTTGCCCCAGCGCAGCTGCTCGCGCTGCCAGATGACGGTGCGGCGCGGCCGGTGGCTCGCCAGGCGGAGCGCCTCCTCGACGAGCGGGCGGTAGGGGATCGGGGGCTTGCCGCCGTCGATGCCGCACGAGGCGGTCAGCAGCACGACGGGGCGGCAGGCGTCGATGCGCTGGGCGAGGGCGTTGCCGGCGAACCCGCCGAAGACGACGCAGTGGACGGCGCCGAGGCGGTTGATGGCCAGGATGCCCATAATGGCGGCCGGGATCATTGGCACTGACGCAGTTAGCATTTATACGGCTGCCAGACAAAGAGAGAGAGAGAGAGGTTATGTTGGATGTTGGCTCACTATAGACGAGGACGACGTCGCCCTTCTTGACGCCCTCTTCTCGAAGGGCCCCCGCGAGAGACTCGACCTCTTGCAGCAGCTGGCTGTAGGTGTACCGCTCCTTGGTCTTGGTGACGGGGCTGTCGTAGTAGATGGCGACATTGTCCCCCTGGCCGGCGAGGACGTGCCTGTCGATGCAGTTGTAGCACGTTGACAGCTCGCCGCCCGGGAACCACTCCCAGGAGCTGTGGGTGGTGCCGTCCTTCAGGGTCCTGTCGAGCGTGCGCAGGGTGGCGTCCGGCTTCTTGTGCCAGTGCAGCTTCTCGGCCTGACGCGCCCAGAACTCTTCCGGCCTCTGCAGGCTCCGCTGCAGGACCTGGTCTTGGAGATGCATCCTCTTGCTGGGCAGCACGACGGGAAGGGCGATGCGGGAGGACATGTGCGGGGCGCTCGCCCGGCTTCTGACAGATTTGATGGATGGGAGCGGAGCGATTTGGATGTCATGGAAATACTTATGCAATCCTGCATATATCCTGAACTTATGACTCCAAGTAAACGGAGTGTTGATGCAGGCAATGTATAAGAGTGATGCAACTCTCTCTCATATAGGCGTCGAAGCTAATGGTCATGTGGAGTCAAGCCCGTCATCGTAGCCAATCAAAGGGGTTCAACTTTCGATGTCGCGCAGCTACCGAGGCTCCATATCCCGGGTGGACCCACAGTTTGATACCCGAACTTCCATTTCCCCGGGTTGATTATCAAAGGGTCATTGAAACAACTCGCTACGGTGCCTTCAAAGTTGATGTTGCGGCGAGGAGACAAGCCAGCTACTAATATGATAGGCAAATGGCTGGCTGCCATGATACAATTTTGCGATGGGCAGCCTTGGGCGGCTGTGATTGGTTGGCTGGGTTGGTTGGAGAGTTGTGACGGTATAGGGTAGCTAATTATTGACCAGTATATATCAAGGCGACCCAGCGAAAGTTTTGGCGTTCGTTCACCTATATTCGTCGCTGATTCGGTAAATTGGGTAATCTATAGTGCTTACAATGACCATTCCGCAGTTCATGTCGTTAGAAAGACAGCGGAATAGATCGTTCAAACTAACGTGTGGCGTGATATTGACGATGCAGCCACTTTGCGGCGGATTTCCACTCGACTCACCTTACCCATCGATATACGAGTTATCTTTTGCTCCGTATCTAGTCGTCAATCAAAACGAGCCAAACAAGCTGGGTCAGGCCAAAACTGGCTCTTCATGTTTACTGCCTGATTGACATAGGTTGGAGCATACATGCCTTCTTGAGAGTCCATAAAACACCCGACCGATTTATATCAAACGTCCGCTCTGCGCGAGCCTTTCGAGCCTCCGCAAGCCAAACCAACACATATCAACAAGAAATCGAAAAAGGGTTCGCGGTAGAACATGACTTCTATCATTATTATTTCCGAGACATCGGATTTGCAGGGCACGCAGCAATCCGATGACTCCTAGGCTAGAAAGCCATGCCGTTGTCCAACCACGAAACAGACCGCACACATCCCCGTCCACGAATGGATAGACACTCTCCGAGTACCGAGCAAAGTAGAATATACAGCAAAAAAAATGAAGGAAAGCATGGCCGCATCGACTCCACAGCTCAACTGCCCCCACTCGTGATTATGTACTGGTTCTTGAGGTCGTATGTCCTTGTACCCTCTCAAAACGACATCACAAGCTCGTCAGTAAGACTCCATTGTAAATGATTTAGAGAAGAGCAGCGACGAGACCGATAATACCAGCAAGGGCAGGAACAGCCTTGCCGGCACCGGCAGTAGGAGGAACGGTGGTGGGAGCCGGAGGGTTGGAGGGACCGGTGGCGTTGTGGCTGGGAGCACCAGTGGGAACGCCGGGGACGCCGGGGGCGCTGGGAGCGCGGGTAGGAACGCTGCCGGTGGGAGCAGGGCTGCAAGTGACGACATGTTAGCCATCGAGCGGTGGTAAGGCGATAGGTCGTGCACGAGCAGAACTTACCAGTTGTGGCAGATGACCGAGGAGACCGTGGTGATGGGACGGGTGACGGTGCAGGGGCAGTCCGAGATGGTCAGAGTGGTGGCCTCGGTGACGGTCCAGGTCTTGGTGCCGTGGGTGATCTGGGTAGCGCTGGGGCAGTAGGTGGTGTAGACGTCAACGATCTCGGTGGTAACGGTGGCGTTGGCGTGGGCAGAGACACCGGCAGCGGCGGCAACGATAGCGGCGACGAAGAACTTCATTTTGTCGGTTGATTAGGGTTGATGTTGGTTCTTTTGGCTGAAGAGACTCGGTAGAGTTGCGAGATTAGGTATAATGGTTCTTAACGAATGAAATTGACTAAAAGTCAGGGTAGTAGTAGCAAATGAGCGAGTGTGTGTGGGTGAAGAGAAGAGGAAGGGGAAGACAGCTCGAGATCTGGAGGAGGGCCTACTTTATACGGGGGGGGAGCTGCTCGTCGGGAGATTACACCTCGCCAGAGGATGGCGCACCAACTGTAGGAGAGGCCGGACATTGGCGGCGGCCAGCGACCTAGTAGGATGACCCATCATTTGGGGGGAGGGGGGCACTGAATCGGCAGGCAGGCCCTGCATTTGTTTTTGTTATTGTCCGTGGCAGGAACTGAGCAGTAGCTGGGAAAAGGCGCCGTGACCAAAAAAAGCCTAGCTCCTTTCTGGTAAAGGCTTAGCCAGGGGCACTGAGCGTGGGTGGATAGGGGTGAGTGGATACTTCAGGTACAAATTCACAGCGACAGCGTGGCTGCCGGCCAATCACCATGATCTGTACCTGAGCTGTGATTTTACTTGCAGCACTATCCACCGCCTGCTAACCGTCAAAAATCGAGCTACCGAGCAGGGCATTGGCGAACTGAGTCATCTTGGCAGTGCCGTGTATCATTACCGCCAAGCTGCTGGTGTTCACGCACTGCAGGCCATGGGGAGGACGGTCTGGATTCGCAGATACATATATGGCAGCTTAGCAGTGTGGAACCGCAAAGGAGAAAAAGCTGCGTGTTTTTTTTTCTTTTTTTTTTTTTTTTTTTTTTTTTTTTACGTGATCGAGAGTGTAGACAAAGAAATAAAGATTCCGATTGCCACTGTTCCAATTCCAGGCTCGAGATCTGTGTCGTAGACCGTGCCGTCATTGCGTGCCATTGCCGCGACCAGCCCACCAAGAAATTAGATGAACAATGGCGCCTTTTTGTTGTTTGGCAGCAGGCCAGCTTCTGCCCAGACTAGTAGGCGTCGTGCTAGCACTAGCACCCGCCGTTATATTAGCCCGCGGTCACGCTCTAGCACATTCGGTACAGTACCTGGTGCGTTGATACTGTTCCGCCGGCTGTGAATACGAGCATTCGCCGCTGAAATCGCGTCTGCATCGAATGGCCTGCGCAAGGGGCCGATAAATCTCGACGATTCGTTGTCTTCAAGAAGTTTTCTGTATTTCTTTTTTGCTTCAATAATAATTCATAGTGTGCGTGGTACTGCATAGCAACGTGGCCCATGCAATACCCACACCCTGCGCAGCCATCATCGCGATCTGTTCCACCAGCAAGACGGAAATGACTGCTGCACGTTGTATCGGTGAGGAAACAAAGACCTCATTTCCAGCACTGTCTGTCACGCCGTCACTTCTTTGCCACTGGAACCTTCTAGTACCTGTGAACGGGCGCGATGCGTTTTACCTCCAGAAGCAGTGTCACTTCCCAGCGACCACAGATTCTCAGCAGTGCGTACAGTACAAGAATGGTCAAAACGCTATGAACACTGTGCTATATACTGTCCGCAGCTCTCTTGCGATGCCTCCAATTGCTGTCCTGCCTTGTGCTGATCTTCTTCCCTGCACATGCGTGGTGGATCGCTCTCCTAATAAACCGGTGAATAAATTGCAATCTCGAATCCCGGCTCGCGTGCCCCCTCGCGCACCTATTATATGTGTAGTTGAATCCGTCGCTGTTGCTATAAATACGAATTCTGTCGTGGAGAAGCCGCTTATATCCTTGTCTGCTATGTGATACAGCTGGACATTATTGGTAGGCGGCCGATCCGATTCATTTCAAAAGCAGCAACGAGATCCGGCCGTCTGTTTTATTACTATGCATATTTATTAATGTCGTGAGACGCTGCAAAAGCAGGCCACACCAGCCGCACCGTCAATTGTGATTCATCCCCTATTTGACAAATGAGCGCGAAAATAGAAAACAAAGAGAGACTTTCGAATATCAACCGTAATTCTCTCGTTCCATCACCCTGCACGTATAATAACTAGCCGAAGGCCACCGACTCAACATTGCAAAGCACATACAGTCTAGCCGGACCCCTTTTCTAGGTCTCACTCATCGCGGCCTCCCTCTGGCCGGTACGGTCTGGCCGTCCCCCTTTATTGCCGGCAACCGCAGTCATCACCAGCATGGGCTTCACCGCCATGCAAAGCTTCTCCGGGGCAGGGCCAACTATTTTAAAGCCCTTCCCCGCTCGTAAGTGCGAAGGGGCTCGGCCCGTCTTGCTTTCTTTTTTTTTGTAAAAAAAAAAAAAAAAAGGATGATTCACTATAGGTGCATAAACAACCCTGCCTGTCTGACGATCCTGTATACATTCTCCTCCTTTTGAAATTTTCTATAAAAAGGAAAACAAAGTGCCCCGAGACCGGGGTTTCTCCACCGACATTGCTCAAATTGCGTTGTCTTGTCTACGAGTCCCCCGAGTAGATTTGCGCCGGGATACTCGCCCTTGGCGGGAGTCTCGGGACATGAGATGCGTCGGACGTCGGCAAGAAAAACCTGAAAAATTGAAGAATCTCTCATGATTGGTGCTTTTCGTTGTCACCTGCGTCAAAAGCTAAAATGATAATGCAACATCTCCCGCACCGCGCCGTTTGTCTCTCGTCTTCATTTCGCAGTGCTCCCGATGAGCCGAAACGTCTCGTATGCCCGTCGCAGCGTTCCGTGCCGCAGCTTCGCTAACCTCACATCTTCTGTGATCACGTATCCCGGTCGTGAAATCGAGGCATGGGCGCAACACGTCTCTCATACCGCACCCTTTGCGTGAGAATCTGCTAAGCATGCCCCTTGTCAAGCTCGCGTCTTGCAGCACGATGAGACGTACATTTGCCGAGGCAAATAAGAGATGTCCGTCCGTGAGACTAACCTTACTTGCCGAATGGAAAGTTCTTTCTTTCTTTTTAGAGATTGAGGTCGACCATGCCAGAAGATGCCGGCAAGATAACTCGTATAGCTCGTCCCTGGCGCGGTTCCTGCAAAGCCTCACAGTGCAATGATCATGGCTGGCATCAAAGTAGAACGGAAAGAGCTTGATCCGTCTCCGGGATTGGAAATACATTGAAATGTTTACGCAGCACGTAGCCGGGTCTTTCTCCCTCCCTGACAAGGACTTTGCAAACTCCGCGATCACGTCTGCAGCGGCATCACCCGTCACGGCGGAAAACACTGGCCGACTAATATTACTAATCAACTTCCGCATCCGACAACCTCAATGACCTCTTCCCCCATGAGCCTACTGACGGCTCGCTCGTCTGCCCAGCCATCTAGCTGCTCATCTTCAGAAGCATCATCAAGTGAAAACAGTTGAAGATAAATCGTAGCACACGGTAGAAAAATGGCGGGAACCATGAGAGCTGTCGGCACGTCATCCCCGCAACCTCATGCTCCTCACACAACCCATTAACGCCCCTCATAGACATCAAGGGCGGTAAAGGCGAGGCCGACGCCCTCTTCATCAACCCCGAGACGCCCAGGCCCGTCGCCGCCGCCAACCAGGCCGTCGTCAAGGTCAAGGCCTTCGGCATCAACCGCATGGACATCATGCAGCGCCGCGGCGGCTACCCGCTGCCCCCGCAGGCCCCCGCCACCCTCGGCGTCGAGTTCGCCGGCACCATCGAGTCCCTCGGCGACGGCGGGGGCGGGGGCTTCCAGGTCGGCGACGAGGTGTTCGGCCTCGCCTACGGCGGCGCCTACGCCGAGTACATCGCCGTCAGCGTCAAGATGCTGCTGCGCCGGCCCGCGCACCTCTCGCCCGAGCGCGCCGCCGCCCTGCCCGAGGCCTGGATGACGGCGACGCAGGCGCTGCACCTCGTCCTCGGCTTCGCCGCCGGCAAGTCCATCCTGTGGCACGCGGGCGCCTCGGGCGTCTCCACCGCGGGTATCCAGCTCGCGCGCCTCGCCGGCGCCTCCGCCGTCTACGCCACCGCGGGCACCGACGCCAAGTGCGCGTACGTCGTCGACACCGTCGGCGCCGACGCGGCCTTCAACTACAAGACGCAGGACTGGGCCGCCGAGGTGAGGCGCGCGACAGGCGGCGCGGGTGTCGACTACATCGTCGACTTTGTCGGTGGCACCTACTTCATGAAGAACTTGGACGCCGCGGCGCGCGACGGCCGCATCGTCCTGCTCGGCCTGCTGGGCGGCACAAAGGTGCCCGACGCGGACATTGGCATAATCCTCCAGAAGCGCCTGTCGGTGCACGGCAGCACGCTGCGCAGCCGCGACGAGGAGTACCAGGGCCGCTTGAGGGATCGGCTGGAGAAGTACCTGCCGGATTTCGACTCGGGCAAGCTCAAGATTGTCATTGACACGGTGCTGCCGTGGGAGCAGATACAGGACGCGCATCGCCACATGGAAGATGGCAAGAACTCGGGCAAGATTGTTTGTACGATTGACGTCTAGTGTTTGCTGTGGAAGCGTAGTTTATGAGATATGAAATTCGTAAAATATGTCATTGATGATCGTAAAGTGAGCACAGCAATAAGATTCGTGGATAGTAGAAAATCCTGGCGGGGCTTCCTTCTTTCAGTGCTCCTTGATCCATTTGAGCATCTGCTCGTACGCTGTGGCTTGGGCCTGTTTAATACCGGCGTCTTCGTACACGCCGACTACAGCAAAGCCTGTAATAAAGTTTTGTTAGAAAGCCGCATCTTGCTATACATGTGTGTCGACCTACCGTGTGGCACGCCTGGATACACCTGAACCTCGTGCTCTAGATTTGCTTTGGACATGGTGTCCTCGCCGTGCGTGCGAACCTCGTCTGGAAAGAGCGGATCATCCTCGACGCATACAAAGCTCAGAGGCACAGTACCTAGATTCTCAAAATCCTCTGGTGCCACCGAAGCGGCATGCGCCAGCGCACCGACCTTGATATACGGTCCCTTCGTCGTCGATCGTGCCGCCTCCTCATCGGTCTCACCCGCCTTGCCGTCCTCTGATTCCTTGGTTTCCTTCGCAAGCAGCAACACGAAGCGCGCCCCGACGCAGTATCCCGCAGCGTAGACGCCGTCGCCGTGGCGCACCGCGTCCGCGTACTTGTCCTGCGCGGCGTCGAGGACGCTGTGAAGTAGGGGCATGACGCGGTCCGGCGTGACCCGCGCGAGCCACATGTCAATGACGAATGACTTGGTCACCTCGGCGGCCTTCAGCTTGATCTGCTCGAGCCACGAAGACGAGTCGTCTGTGATGGCGACGGCGCCGGGGGCGGCGTCACCGCCAAAGATGTCGGGCATGAGTACGAGGAAGCCCTCGGAGGCAAAGCGGTCGGCCTGGATCTGATTGTTGACCGACTGGATGCCGGTGCCGCCCGTGAGGAGCAGCAGCAGGCGCGCGGGCGCATGCGGGTAGTCGGTCGGCTTGGAGATGTAGACCTGACTGGCGGTCAGCTATCGAGCGTTGAGTGGATGGGTGCGGAGAGATGTCGTACGTCGATGTCGTTGAGCTTGATGATTTCGCCGGTTGAGGATTGGCCAGCAGCTGTACGTGTCAACAGAATCTGCCCTGGGAAAGATGATGAGCCTTCTTACGAGTAGGTCGATCTGTGACGCAATGCTCTCCCACTACGGCAGGCTCCTCCGCCACGCTGAGACCTGGAGCCGCCGTGGTTGCTTCCTGAGCATCGCTTTCGGGCGCTCTCGTGGCATTCTCGTTATCGGCCATTGTGGTGTTTAATTCGAGAAGATCGCGGTTTCTGGTGGATGAATGTGGTGGATGAGTCTCATGGTGGCAGCGCAAGGTACCACCAAGTGGCTTTCGAACAAGGCAGCAGTGTTGGTTGGTGGACGGGGCGAAGCGGTTACCGTCAGAGCCACATCAGGCAGCATGAGCAACTGCATTGCACCCTTGAAGCGTATCGGAGAAACTAGACCACGTATATACATCTTATTCAAGCAATGCGTTTCATCCTCCCGAGGTATTAATTGGATAATAAGCAATTCGGTGCCGGATAGCCGGCACCGGGCGGCCGATACAGAGGTGCCTGGGCGCGCCCTGCTGACTAACTTACGCGGGCCTCCTTCTACCTCTCTACAGGAATTAGCCAGGCGTTAACTATTAGTTATTACTTCCTTACTTATTCCTGCAGACTAGAGACGCGCGCTGCCACCGCCTGGTCTGAATGAGAAATAAGAAAAGTACCTAATTATCGTAGGTGACTGCGCCGACTGTTTTCGATGACGGGACGGGGGCCTGATCTGCTAGCGTTAATGGATGACGTATCTGAGTCTGACTTCGTTGTCGCAGTCCTTGCGCGATAGCTTCTATTACACACAGCTCGGAGTTTTGTATGAGCCGGTCCTTGTGCGATGGCTCTAATTACACACAACTCGGAGTTTGGTAAGAGTCGCAGATTCAAGTAAACAAAGACGCAGCGTTGCAGGTGAAATCTAGTATATTAGACTGCCACTTCTTCCGGCGTGCATGCAGAGTTCTGTGTTCCTGAACCTCTTCACTCTTCACATTTAATTCGAACCTAAACAAACGATTGCCAGCAGTCTTTATAACTCGTCATGGTTCACCTTTTATTTCTGCTCGCACCTCTCTTGCTTGTCTCGACACTGTGCAGCGAACAAGAATCTCCTCCCTCGGTTAAGCTTCAAGCCGGCAGTGTGCAAGGGTCGCTATGCGAAAGCACCAACGTCCGCAGGTTTCGTGGCATTCCGTATGCGCAGCCGCCAACCGGTAAGAGACGTTTTCTGCCGCCGGATACTACAGGTGTTATCCTCGGCTCTGATGGTCATCCATTCAACGCGACGCAACCCGCCGTTTCGTGTCCTCAGTTTAGTATCAAGTACAGTGAACCAGGGCCTGAGTCTGAAGCATGGTACGTTGCCTCTTGGAAGAGGAGCTTTCATTGCTCCGACGTAAAAAAAAAGCTTGAATCGAAGCTGAGAGAAACAAAAGATGGGCTTGTACAAAAGGAATGAAAAAAAAAAACCATCACGCTGACTTGTTCATTGCACCAACAAGCTTGACTGTCGATGTCTTCATGCCAGCCGACGCTGACCGGAAATCATCAAACCTGCCCGTCAAGGTATGGACATACGGCGGCAGCGATGAAGGTGGCAGTACCAACGGTCCTCTATTCGATGCGTGTCACCTCGCCACGGATGCCGTGGTGGTCGAGTTCAACTACAGGATCGGCCCCCTTGGCTTCCTGTACGATCCCAATGCTGGGGTCCGGGGCAACATGGCCATTCAAGACGCCCTGGCTGCGCTACAGTGGGTGCAGGACAATATCGCGGCCTTTGGCGGTGACAAGACTCAGGTGCTCCTCTTTGGCCAGAGTTCGGGCGCGGACAACATCTTTGCCCTGTCAACGCTCCCCGGCGTGGATCGTCTCGTCTCCGCTGTCATCCTCGAATCGGCGAGCAGCCTCGTCACATCATCAACGAGCACTGCCCAAAAGGTCAGCCAAAGCTTCCTGCAGCAGCTCAACTGCAGCGATGCCGAGGTTAGTCGTTCCTACTATTTGCATCAATGTATATCCTCCTCATCATTTCTCAACTCGTCCGTCCTTCCAACGCCTTCTTGCCTGGCCGTGCAAGTAATGCGGTGAGAGATTGCTACGTGGCGGCTTGGATCTGCTAACTCTCCGCAACAGTCATCCCTATCTTGCCTGCAGTCTTCTTCAATCGGGACTATCAAGAAAGCATATGCCAATATCCCCGCCGTGAACCAGAGCTCGGCTCCAGGTCAGCACCTAGATTTTGCATATGGCGTCTCCCTACCCGGCACGCTGACTATGCCACGGGTCGTCCTCGATGGTCAACTCTTCACACAAGAACCGCTTCTTACCGGGCCCAAAGTGCCCGTTCTAGCAGGAGCAAGTAAGATTTCACTATGTCTCGTAGAAGTGGTTTTGTCTCGCTAACCATTTCCTTCTTTGGCATAACAGCCCAGAATGATGCTGCATTCATGTCAGTCACTTTCCTTGCGACCAAATACAAGGGCGCCAACTTGACCGAAGACGCCTACAAAAGCTTTCTCGCGCTCTGGGGCCCCAAACTGGGCGCGGCGATTGGGAATGAATTCCCTCTGTCCAAGTTCAACGCGTCTGGATCCACCACCGATGCCGTATATGAGGCAACCGCCGTTGTCAGCACGCTCGCCGGCTACATCTGTCCGTCCTACTACATCATGCAGTCCGCCCAGAACGTGGGTATGGCGGCGTACGCCTATCGCTTCAACCACACGCCTTCTTGTCCATTGGAGCAATCGTCGCCGCAGATGGGCTCGCAGCCCTTTCCGCCGAAGCAGGCGCGCGTTTTGTTTGGAGCCTACCATACCTCGGAAATACCTTTTGTGTTCGGCAACCTTGATCGACTGCCTGTAGGCAATGGTACCTGCAACTCGACAGCGGCTGAGTACGCGCTGAGCGACGAGATGAGGGCGTCATGGACGGCCATGGCTGTATCAGGCAATCCCAAAACGGCGGCATTGAACTGGCCGCGTTTCGATACATGTGGCCGACGAGGCGTAGTATTTGGCGAGAGGGGGGACGTCAGCCACTTTCAATTTACCGGCTGTCAATTCTGGGCCGAAAAATGGAATGAACTGGCCGGCGGACGCCTTTCATTCCTGAGTCAGAATGTAACGTGTCCCAACAGCGGCGGGACGTCGTCTACAGCATCCGCTACAACAGCTTCGTGCAATTCTGCTCGCGTAATCGAACGTCTTATTGAAGTTCCATAGCTGCTTCGGGAAAGCCGACGGTTCCCGAATCCAGATCCAGCTCATGTAGGTCCATCTGGCTATCGTTGCCTGTTTGTGGCTGGGTTATCGCATGTATCGTTTTAGCCATCTAGCTTGCGGATATTCCCTTTGAGTAGACCGCATGACAAGAAATCAACAAGCGGAAATGTCCAATCAGAGCTTCAGCTTTGTCGATCTAGATCCGTGTGAATTGTAGTTCGCATCGCTTTTGGAAGGGATTTATATAGGGCTAGAAGCATGACCTAGGACCTGCCCTATATAGGGGACAGGCTTCTAGTTAGGCACACACATATAGATAGTTTTAATTAACAGAAATTCGCTCGTGACTTAATTTGCTTGACATAGAATCATTATGTGTCGACCGTCGTTGCCACGGCGCGTCGTGCCCCTCGATAGCCCTGTCTGGCTTGAGACGCCGCGTGGGTATCTATTTGATCTGTGGTCGGCTAGAGCCTGTCTCAGGGCATCGCTTTCAGATCGGAGAGACACAGGTAGGTGCTGCTTTGGAAGGTCTGAGCATAGGCCTACATTCCTCATCAGATAATCATGAGTACTGTGTCATTCCTCTTTCCGCTTTGCACGACCTGGTCAAAGCCATTAATCCAGCATTCTCCAATTATTGTGCACCAAATCATGGATTCTGAGCCGTCAAGGCAGGGTAGCCTGCTTGCTGTCAAACCTTTCCAGCGGCGTTTCTGCTCAGATAGCTGGTTTGCCCAATATTGGGAACACGGCCGGACGAGGAAGGGAGTGTCAGCACCGGGAAAGTACGCCACCAAGTCGCCAGGTTGAGCTCGGTACGGGAGGAGAACTCGCTGCGTCCCGGTGCCTCCAGAATCTTGGCTCGTGAAGAAACCAATGCGGCGACCGTCAATGATGGAGTTTTGGTCTCTCGCACGCCTTTCTATTGGCTGCGACGTGTCTGACCACTCGACTGTCTTGCGACCTCTGGCGACGAGATGTTCCTCGATCGAATTAGACGGCGGCGGGCGCGCAGATATGTCCACGAATTCCCAAAATGGCGCCGACCTCGGATGACGTCTGTGTGCCCCAGGTGGCTGCTCCAGCATGCTGTCCACCGATATATGTAGGTCGTCTTGCATATACAATACCTTTTTCAACCTGCGATACACTCTACCTGCAGGAGTCCAACGGGCAAGACCAAGCGCATTGAGGAGCCTGCCCCATTTTGTCGAGATTCGGCCATCTCTGTTGGGAAGAAGCAGATGCCTGAGCTTTCTGTGTTCATTGAGGAGCATATCCCACTTTGCCAAAATGTAAGCATCTAATGGATACCGACGGCTGCATGCAGTTTTTTCCCACTTGTTCCGCAGCTCGTCAAAATACGTCTCATCTTTACCTGTAAGAGATAACGTCGATGTGACCCTATCTACCGATCCCAGCACTTGGCTTTGGACGGCAAGCACATCGGCCGGTAGCCACGCCCGGAAGCTCTCGATCCTCTGGGAGAGCACATTTGCACCAAGACGGTCTGTCAGATCTCGGTTCCGAGCAGCTGCCACCTCAATGATTGCTCGTGGCTCACGGTGGATCCTGTAGGCAAGCGACCAGTCGGAGACCCAGGATGGCAAAGTCCTCCGCCTATCTGCCGCCGCTTGGGCATCCGGGCAATGAGCATGTTTCTGTGACAAAATCACCTCCATTCTTGACCATTCCCACCCTTCCTCGATGTCAAAAGTTCTAAGGCCGAGGTAGCTCAGGGCTTTGTAATCTTTTCTGGCCATCATGACATCCCTTGCGAAGATGGTGTACACTTCAGTGGTATTCTTGCCGTAGTCGATGGTGCCCAAGCTGGCCCAGTCGAAGCCACTGCTGAGACCAAGGAGGGCGAATATTTTGTCACGAGGGTCCTTGGCCACGAGCCCTCGCGCACGTGCCAGCATATCAAGAATGTCTGTGCTCGTATTCTTGTTTCTTCCATACGTGTACTGGGCGTACCAGCTTGGAAGGTTACGTTCCTGGTTGGCCGACACATGAAAAGCCACGCGAGCCCTCCAGATATGGCTCACCAACTCAAATAATTCCTGCTGCGCGAGACTCATTCCGTAGATGTCGTGTCTGCGTACCGGGAGTACAGTCAACCTAAAGAAGTCATCACATGGGACGCAGCGATGACCGCATTGAAGCGAGACAGCTTTAGACACGACGGCTTCCTGGAATACCCATACTCGTGTGAACCACTGCCGAAGCAGCACGTCATGGTAGACATCGGAAAGATCGCCCCGGAAATCCGTCAAGGACTCCATCATTGCGGGACGTGAGTAGTCTTTGTCATGACTGTCGTTGAGCGCCCATGCACTTTGGCGCTCTAGAAAGTTCCAAGCCGACAACGACGTGTTTCCATCGCCTTGGTCTCCCAGATATACGATGGTCTCCTCCGCGGACCGGTAGATGCTGCACATGAAGCTGACCTGGTGATTTCTCTCGTCGACATTGTGCTGGTCGATGCACAAGGCATCCACCCACAGAACGACGGGCCGATCGCGGCGCCGCAGATGGCGTAGAGCCGAGTTCAGATTGGATCCTATCGGCAGGGTCTTTCCGCCCGAGTAAATAGCGTGGCTGTCTAGCTCGTAACCCCAGACATAGGAGAGGGCCATGTACTCTGGCCGGTCT
Organism: Niveomyces coronatus; assembly: GCA_018831755.1. Lineage (NCBI taxonomy): Eukaryota > Fungi > Ascomycota > Sordariomycetes > Hypocreales > Cordycipitaceae > Niveomyces > Niveomyces coronatus. The sequence goes on along the minus strand of JAFEME010000119.1, from coordinate 42,187 downwards.
GTCCCAGAGATTGGGTAGCAAGCAATATCGCACTGCAGCTGCGCACCGAACAAGCCGGCTTCTGTGAGGGAGAGTAGTCTTATTTGGCCAGCTTCTAGGGGCACGTATTCATACATCCCAGACTCCCTGCTGTACGGTGGCGGTTCCTCTGCTCCGGCCAGCGATTGTGAAGTCATGACTGCCCAAGGTTGCCGAATGATGGGTTGGTGACAGGTGCTGGCAGAGAGAGCGGGACGGCAAGAATCGAAAGCCTCGGCCGGCTGAATATAGTATTGATTTGTCCTGCTGGCCCAACGCAATGGTGGCTGTGCCGCTGTAGTGACGAGCTGTTTGGTATTGCGCTGCGCCGCTGCACGTTTAATATGGAAGGCTTACATTTGTGGTAGTAGGTTGGGCATGAGCATGCAACAGCACCACTTCATAAGAGCTAGTTCCTAAGGACGTGTCGAGGAGCAGAACGACTGGCCGCACTCTTAAATGCGCATTGAGATCGATCTTACGCATGGGCGAATTTCTTACCGCTGACCTACGGCTGGGAAAGGCGCGAGGTTTTGGTGTAATTACCTCGTCGCAAGGCGCACGTTCGGGAATAACGCAGACGAGCATCGCCGCGGGAGAAGGTGGCGTTGCAGAGACCACACTCGTGGCGTTCATTAAGCCGTGGGACTAAAACTTTCAAAATAGCTTATTTTCTTATTCTCGGTACAAGCTGGTTAGGCCCTGATGGGCTTGGTTGCTTGAATGTACTGACTGAAATCCTTATTTTGAGAAATAGGATTTTTGATAGTGAAGACGTTTAAAAAAAAGGAAATGGCTGATTTTTAAAAAGATACATCTTTCTCTATAGAAATTTCTGCACTAGCCTAGGTACCCTAGCTAGCGCCATATTGGGCTATATTAGGTTATATTAGCGTACTAGATTAGACTTAACTAGGCTTCTATTAATAGCTATATATTATTATATAGCTAGTAAAAAGAGTAATAATAGAGGTAAATTTTTAAAATAATAAAATAATCTATTTTAAAAGTTTTAGTTTTATAGTTTTAAGCCTAGATCATAAAATTTTCTCTATAAGAATATTCTAATAACTTATCTATATAACTTACTAACTTAGCTATCTTTAGTAAAGATCTATAGGCAGTTATTATATAGCCTTAAAACACTTTAGTCTATATATATTATGCTTATAAGAGCTTTATAAAGGCCTAAATAGGAGCCTAGTATTAGAACAACTAGTCTACTTAATTAATATTGTTAGGACGACTAGTCTACTTATTCTAATGTCTAGACGATAGAAATTGCTTTTTATTGTTCTATCTAGGAGCCTATTGCTACTAAGGGAAATAGAAAAGGATTTAGTTATAATAGCCTAGCTTGCTGCCTATTGCTGCCCTAGGCAGCAAGCTAATGCATTGCTACTATACTATTGCTAGTAGTTGTAATAATTATGTTTAGAAGTTTAGTAATATTGCTTCTTAATTTATTTTTCCTAGGAATAAGCCTAATAGAATACTAAAAAAAAGTACTAGATTATTAAATTTTAAGATAATCTATTAATATAAAATTACTATAGAATATAAATAATCTAGATAATCTAGATAATCTAAGGAATTCTAAGGAATTAGATAAATATATAAAGAATAAAAGTTCTAATAGCTAGGTACTCTAGATCTTTACTAATAAATCTAAGTGATAGTTTTACTACTAGGAATAATTTTTAATAGTATTTACTATATACTATAATAAATCAACTTATTAAGTATTTAAAATTTATCTAACTTACTTCCTAAGAAATAAATCTTCTATAGCTTAGAATAAGCTACTATTATAAATAGATATATAGTAAAGCAATAGCTCTAGTATAATATTAAAAAAAAGATTATATAGTAGATTATTAGATTATTAAGATAGTCTAGTAATATAGAATTATTATTAAATATAAATAATCTAGATAATCTAATGTTATAAACGAGAATAAAGGAGGCGGCCTATAGCAGCGGCCCGACCCTAATAACATAAGTGATTTAGAGCAATATAAATAGGAGTTATATAACTGCTTAGTAAGATTAGTTAGATCTATGTGCTTAGCACTAAGCACACTAAGCTATATAGAATAGTAAGGATCACTAAGGGAATAGTAGAGAGATAGATAAGTATATAAGGAATAGGAATTCTAGTAGCTAGGCAGTCTAGATCTCTATTAATTAATCTAAGCAATAGTTTTACTATTAGGAATAACTTCCTAACAGTACTTACTACGTACTATAATAAACCGACTCTTTAAGTATTAAGCCTGCTTATATTTATCTAACTTACTTCCTAAGAAATAGACCTTTCTATAACTTAGAATAAGCTATTATTATATTTTAATTAGTCCTATTTAGTAAATTACTTAAAACCTTAAGTAGTATTAACCTTTATAATATCTACTATAAACGGCAATACTACTACCCTAGCCTAAGTTATTACAGCGTAAGCTAAAACTATTAAAGAAATAAAATAATAGATAGAATATCTTATAAAACAGCTAAAGGAACTTAAAACTAATAAGGGAAAGAATAACTATAGCCGACCTAAGTTCCCTAAGCTAAAGAGCTATAATAGAACTAAAGGCGATATTAGGACCTTCTTAACCTAAGCTAAAGCCTACCTTAAGGTTAATAATAGCCTTAATATAGCTAAGAATTAAATTCTTTATATTAAAAACCTTCTAATAGGTAAGGCATTAGAATAGTAGGAGCTAACCCTTAGAGACTATCTTAATAATAGTCCTATAGATTAGAAAACTAAAACTAATAAAGCTTTTAAGGACTATAAAAAGTTTAAACAACTCCTTAAAAATACCTTTAGCGACCTAGACGAATTACGTACTACGACTTATAAACTTAAGTCACTTAAATAAACTAGATCCGCTTAGCACTATGCATAAGAATTCTAGCGGATCGCTACTAAACTTAAATAGAATAATAATAGCTAAATAGAACTATTCTATAATAGACTATATAAAGATATAAAAGATAAAATCTTAAAGTAGGATCGACCTAGAACTATTAAGGCATTTATCGTAAACGCTATTAAGATCGACAATTAGAACTATACCTAACGACTTAAACATAGCGGAAAATAAAATAGGTTTTATAGATTTAAGCGTAACTAACCTAACATTAGTAAATAATAAGGAGGATCTATAGCGTATAAAACTTACCTAGGACCTATAGAACTTAACGCTACCTATAAAGAAAAGGGAAAGTATTATAACTATAGAAAAATAGGGCACTTTATAAATAAATGCCAAAGCCCTAAGAAATAATAGAAGCCTATACCTAAAGGATAGAAACTCTAAGCTACTAATAGAGATAAACTACTAACTAGGAATATTAACATAACTAATAGTAAAGACTACTTCTCTAAGCTAGAAAGAAATTACTTCTTAGAGGAAGAATTAGATATAGTCTATATTAAGAATAAAGATTAGGAATATAGAACTTAACTACTAGAAATTAGATTAATCGACTTATCTAATGCTTATAATTATATTCTACTCCTATAGGGACCTAAGCTACTAGAACGTCGTTTAGTTAGTGCACTATTAACTAGCAAAGGGGACCTAGAACCTATTAGAGTTATAATTAGGGGAATAGATATTATAGACCCTTATACGTTAATTATAAGACTATATAAAGTAGAAGCACACCCTAATCTATAACTTTAACTCTTTAGCGTATAACACCTAGCACTTAGCACCTAACATTAAGACTACGCTAGGATCTTATAGGCTTTATGCTTATATAATAATTATAGATAATACCTATAGAAGAAATTAGAATATAGGTGGTTTCTAAAGTTTACACTAGAATAGGGATTTAGCCTATTCCTAGAAATAGATCTACGACATTAGATAATCTAGAAACATAATAAGAATAAACTTATACTATAGAAGTCTAAAAATAAATATTATACTAAGGATAATAATGTATATACTATCTAAGCTATAACCTTATAATATAAGGACAGTAGAAATAGTATTATAGTAAGCAATCTATTTAGCCTAGATTTAATTAGTATAATAGGTAGGCGATCTAGACGCCGCCTACGCTCCTATGCTCTAAAGGAACTAAGTATTTTTTAAACACTATAAGAGGTAAATTAATAGTTAGGAAAAGGCAGCTATTAGAGTAACTAAGGCCTTTCTCTTAATAGAGATCTAATTAGTCTCTATATACTATAAATATTAGTAGATATAAACATCTTATTATTACTATTATAATAGTAGGAAAAGAAACCTAGGTAATAATAGATAGTAGAGTATAAGGAAACTATATCTTACTAAATCTTATTAATAGATTTAAATTATACTAGAAAGATAAAGATAAGCCCTACTAACTTATAACTATAAAAGAAGGCATAGTAAAGTATAGCTAAGGATAAGTAGAAATAGAGGTTACATAGCTTTCTATCTATATATAAGGCATAAAACACTATATTATATTAGACATTATAGTGATCTTAAAACACAACATAATATTAGGGATACCTTAGTTATAGGCGAGTAATCCTAGAGTTAACTAGAGAATAGGCTAACTTTAGTAGGATACACTAAGATATAATTATAATAATAAGAGCGGCCTAAAGAAGAAAGCACCTTAATTAAATTATAATAGGCCTCTAGGAATATATATAATCGCTAGAGAGCCTAAAACTAATATAATAAAGATTCCTAAGGAATACTTAAAGTATAGTAAGCTATTTAGTAGAGAGCTAGAAATAGGACTACTAGAGTATACACGCTAGGACTATAAGATTAAACTCTAGCCTAGTAGAAAACCTAAGTTCTATAAGATATATCCTTAGAACCCTAAGTAGGAAAAAGCACTTAAGGAGTATCTAAAGGAGAACCTATAAAAGGGATATATTAGACCATCTAAATTACTAGTAGGATACCTAATCCTATAGGTTTAAAAGAAAAATAGAGAATTACGACTATATATTAACTATTAATAACTAAATAGGATTATAATTAAAAATTAATACTTATTACTACTAATAGTAGAAATTAGGGATAAACTAGGAAAAGCTAGTTAGTTTACTACCTTTAACCTTAAAGGGGCTTATAACCTTATTTATATTATAAAAGGTTATAAGTAGAAAACTATTATCTAAACTATAAAAGAATATTATAAATATTTAGTAATACCCTTTAGACTTATAAATATACTAGCTATGTTTTAAACTATAATTAATAATATCCTATAGAAACAACTAAATAAATTTATTATTATCTACCTTAATAATATCCTTATCTACTCTAACACACTTAAAGAACATAAGAAACATATATATAAGATACTATAAGTACTATAGGATAATAAGCTACTAGTTAAATTAAAGAAGTATAGATTCTATTAGTAGAAAGTTAAATTTTTAGGATTTAAGATCTAACCTAGAAAAATAAGCATAAGCTAATTAAAGATATAGGCAATTAAAGAATAGCTAATACTAAAGACACTTAAAGAAGTTAGAGGATTTTTAGGATTTATAAACTTTTACTAACGCTTTATATATAACTATAGTAAAGTTATAATACTACTTACTAACCTTATAAAGAAAGATTAAGACTTCTCCTAGACTAATATAGAAGAACGAGCATTCTAGGAACTTAAGAGTAAAATTTTAGAAGAACTAGTCTTACTTATAGTAGACCTAGATAAACTATTTAAAGTTAAAATAGATACTTTAGACTTTACTCTAGGCGGACAACTAGGACAATAAGATAAAGAAGGACGACTTTATCTAGTCGCCTTCCTCTTAAAGAAACTTTATAGACTAGAATTAAATTATAATATTTATAATAAAAAACTTATAGTAATTATTAAAGCATATAAGGAATAGAAACATTACCTTAAAAGAGCAAACTATAAGGTTAAGGTGTTTATAGACTATAAGAACCTAACCTTATTTATAACTATAAAGGATTTAAATAAATATTAAATTAGATAGTATAAAACCCTTATAGAATATAATTTTAAAATTATATATAGAAAAGGATCTAAAAATAGAAGAGTAGATACGCTTAGCTAAAGAGAGGATTTAAAAGTAAAAGAACTAGTAGGTAACACACTACTATTACGCACTAATAAGAATAGAAACCTTATATTAGGCACCTAAGAAATTAATATAACCTAGTAAGCTACGCTAGATAATATATAGATATAATAAATTATATTAAGCGTTAAAAATAATAAATACCTAAATAATTAGGAAACAAACCTATATATTATAAAGAAAGGCAAGGCCTTCTTATATAATAAACAATAGTATATTCCTAGTATATTTTAAAAACGACTTATTAAGGAAATATATAAACACCTATTATATAGACACTAGGGTGTAAGAAAGATAATTAATACACTATAAAGATTATATAACTTCCTAAAAAGTAGGAAAATTATATAAATAATAATTAAGGAATATAATATATATAATAAAATAAAATTAGGATAACACACACTATATAGTAAATTATAACTAATACTACTACCTAAAAGAGTATAGTAAATAATAACTATAGACTTTATTATTAAACTACTAAAGTCTAAAGAACTAATAATAGGAGTTAGCTATAATAGTATCCTAGTTATTATTAATAAACTTATAAAATATACTTACTATATTCTTTATATAGAATCTAGTAATACTAAGGACCTAGTATATATAGTTTTTAAGATAGTTATCGCTTAGCACGGTTTACTAATAAAACTAATATTAGATTATAATAAGTTATTTATATTAAACTTCTAGAAGAGCCTTATAGAAATTCTAAAGATTAAGTAGAATCTATCTATAGCATTTTATCTATAAATAGATAGATAAATAGAAATCTTAAACTAGATACTTAAATAATACCTATAAAGCTATATTAACTATTAGTAGAATAATTAGGTAGAATAGCTACCTCTAGTATAATAGGCTTATAATAGCTCTAAAAATAAAAACATAAAAATATTACTATTTAGGGCAAACTATAGATTTAACCCTATAATTAAAACACATATAGCATAAAATATATACGCACTAGTAGCTATAGCGTATATAGTAACTATTATAGATATATAAAAACACTTATAGAAAGAATAGATTTTCCTATAGAATTAAATAAAGCATTATATAGATAAAAAGAGATTATTAGCGCTAATCCTAGAGGAGGGGCATAAAGTATACCTTATCTATAAAAACATTAAAATAAAACGACCTAGCGATAAACTTAACTAGAAGAAAATAGGACTATTTATTATTAAATAAAAATTATTAAATACTAACTATAAACTATTATTACTAGAAGGGATAAAGATATATCCTATATTTTATATTTTATTATTAGAAAAAGCACTAGATAGTACTATAATCACTATAAAAATTATAGTAGATAATATAAATAAATATAAAGTAGAAAGAATCCTTAAAGCATAAGGAAATATTAGAAATTAATAATATCTTATTAAATAGAAAAACTACCCTAACTCTAAAAACACCTAGGAACCTATTAAAAACCTAATAAACTGCCTAGGACTGCTTAAGTAGTTTTAACGCTAAATAAAGACTTATCCTATAATAAATTAAAATCTAAAGCGACTATTAACCCTAAAGACTTATCTAAACTATCTAATATAAGAGCTTCCTAGCGAAGTATATAAGACTAAGCCTCTATATGCTTATCTAACTTTTTAGAAATATCGATCTCCTCTTATTAAGCTTATATAAGAGTAGAATATATAGTAGTAGTAGCTACGGCTAAACGACCTACTTCCTATTGTTTACGTTAAGCGTCCTTACGAAGTTTTAATTTTTAGGATTTAATATAATCGAACTCTATAGCTAAAAAGTTTCTATTATATACTTTCTTATTCTAGCGGACATAGGCGGAATATTTAGCATAACCCTTAAGTATAAAGTAGAGGAGACCCCTCTTACGATAAGGTGTATAGCCCTCTATATTAAATAGCTAGTAACTAATGGTTTTAATATAGATAGCGAGATCCTTACGATATTAAGTAGAAGAATAGTATGACTTTCTAATATATATATTAGACATAGTAAGGCATAATAAAAAGAATAATAAAAGAGGAAAGTTACCTACCTATAAATAGGGGCCCACTCGATAGGCCTTAAGATAAGACTATAGAAGGAGGGGTATAATATTATAAATAAGAATAAAGGAGGCGGCCTATAGCAGCGGCCTAACCCTAATAATATAAGTGATTTAAAGTAATATAAATAGGAGTTACGTAACTACTTAGTAAGATTAGTTAGATCTATATGCTTAGCACTAAGCACACTAAGCTATATAGAGTAGTAAGGATTACTAAGGGAATAATAGAGAGATAGATAAGTATATAAGGAATAGGAATTCTAGTAGCTAGGCAGTCTAGATCTCTACTAATTAATCTAAGTAATAGTTTTACTATTAGGAATAACTTCCTAATAGTACTTACTATGTACTATAATAAACCGACTCTTTAAGTATTAAGCCTACTTATATTTACCTAACTTACTTCCTAAGAAATAGACCTTTCTATGACTTAGAATAAGCCACTGTTATATCTAAAAAATAGTAAAAAACTAGATAATTTAAATCTCTACTAATTAATTTAGGTAATAGTTTTACTATTAGAAATAATGTTTTAATAGTATTTACTATATACTATTATACTATAATTGCTTTTTTATATTATATTAACTATTTTTTAATATAATCTATATTAGTATATAGAATATTAAAATTAGTATTTTTATAGTATATAATAATAAATTTATAGTAATTAAGAAAAAACCTATTATAAACCTAGTACTATATTTATTATTATATCTACTATAGTATAGTTAATTATAAACTATACTACTAGTATATATCTTTAAAATAGTATATCTAGCTTTTATTATTAATTTTTTTTTTATATAGACTTATTAAAAATAATAAAATAGACTAGAAATATATATTTAGAAAGTTTATAAACCTTTAATAGCAATTCTATCAATCTAGACTATGTTATGAATAGGCACTTAATTAGGCACTCTAAGGACTCCCCTCTGAACAAAATCTACACCTACATTAGCCGCCCCGACATCATTCGCCGTTACATAAGGCCGGTGGCGACCCCGCCGCTGAAGTTTGAGGGGCGACTCTCCATTAAACGCGTCCCAACGCGTCGCGATCCACCGTGAACGAATTTCACTCTCAACTCCCGGTGCCGAGTTGACGTTGACGCATAAACCAGCCGCGACCTCTGAAATAGCCTTCTTCCCGCGCTCACGATTTCACATTAACTAAGCCATGGCTGCCGAAGCTGCATTATCAAAAGGGTCATTAGAGTACGTGCTACCTGTCTGTCGCCTGGTCTACTCTGCAAACTAACTTTACAGCCTCATCTTCAATGATCCCGACCAGGCGACAAAACGGTTTCCCGTACCGGTTATGCAATGTTTGCAGATCAAGCAGATGGCAGCTTCCGCACAAGGAGGGGATAGATATCGGCTTGTTATGAGTGATGGCCAGCACTACGTGCAGACCATGCTCGCCACGCAGGCCAACCATGTCGTGCACGACAATAAGCTGATTCGCGGCTGCATCGCGCGTGTCAAGCAATATACACCCAATAACCTCAAAGGAAAAAAGTAAGCTTTTAGAATGACCTTGGTGGTGCTCTTCTGACTGAGTTAGCATTCTCATCGTTCTCGACATCGAAGTCATGGATAACTTCGGTGCCCTAGAGAAGATTGGCGAACCGACGGCTGTTGAATCCAAGGCTGCCGAGACGACAATCGCCGGTAACGACTTTTACGGGGTCAAGAAAGAAGAGTCTAAACCTGCGCCTCAACAAAAGAGCATGCCTTCTCGGCCCGCCGTACACGCCGGCAACAACATCTACCCTATCGAGGGTCTTTCGCCATTCTCTCACAAGTGGACAATCAAGGCGCGCGTCACATCTAAGTCAGAGATCAAGACATGGCACAAAGCGACTGGTGAGGGTAAGCTTTTTAGTGTCAACCTGCTCGACGAAAGCGGCGAGATAAAAGCCACGGGATTTAATGACCAGTGCGATGCATTCTATGAGCTGCTGCAGGAGGGATCCGTCTACTACATCTCGACACCGTGCCGCGTGAATCTGGCTAAGAAGCAGTTTTCGAACTTGCCCAACGATTACGAATTGGCTTTCGAGCGCGACACTGTCATCGAAAAGGCCGAAGACCAGACAAATGTCCCCCAAGTTCGATTCAATTTCTCCACCATTCAGGAGCTGCAAAGTGTGGAAAAAGACAATACGGTTGATGTCATTGGTGTTCTCAAGGAGACTGGGGAACTTGGTGAAATTGTTTCCAAAAAGACGGGAACACCCTATCAAAAGCGCGAGCTGACCATGGTTGATGATACCGGCCACTCGGTGCGCGTCACCATTTGGGGCAAGACAGCTAGCGCTTTCGACGCACAGCTCGAGTCCGTAATAGCTTTTAAAGGTACAAAAGTATCCGACTTCGGTGGCAGGAGCTTGAGCCTGCTATCATCCGGAACAATCTCGGTGGACCCAGACATCCCTGATGCGCATCGCCTCAAAGGCTGGTATGACTCGTCGGGTCGCAATGAGACTTTTGCGACGCATCAGCATCTGGCTAGCATGGGTGCGGCGGGCGGGCGCAAGGACGAGATCAAAACGATTGCGCAGGTCCAGGAGGAGAACCTGGGGATTGATGACCAAGCCTACTACACCATCAAAGCAACCATCGTCTATGTCCGGCAGGAAAACTTTTGCTACCCGGCGTGCCTGTCCCAAGGGTGTAACAAGAAGGTACAGGATATGGGTGACGGTACCTGGCGGTGTGAAAAATGCAACGTGTCGCACGATAAGCCTGACTATCGGTACATCTTGACGTTCAATGTAGCGGACCACACGAGCTCTCAATGGCTCAGCTGCTTTGATGATACAGGTCGTGCCCTTGTCGGCATGTCGGCAGACGAGCTAATGGAGCTTAAAGAAAATGACGATGCCAGGTTTTCGGCGGCGTTCGAAGCCGCCAACTGCAAGAAGCTACAGTTCCGATGCCGGGCCAAAATGGACAACTTTGGCGAGGTGCAGAGGTGAGACAGCCATAACCAACCTTTGCCATCTCCCTCTTCGAGTCTAGATGAACTGACCGCGACGCAGGGTACGGTATCAAGCACTGACGGCACTACCTCTCGACTTCAAGGCGGAAGGCGATAGGCTTGCTGAGCTGATTAAGCAATACGACATGAACAGTTAATTAGTGTTTGCACGTTGATTTGAGAGGATTTGCTTATGCACGGCAGTTTCGGGCTTGAAGCGATGTGCTGTCGTTATGTTGATGTCGATTACGAAAATGTACTATATGACCTTGATTCCTGTCTGGCGATGATCTGGGATCGTCACGAATCCGCCTAGACATGTCGCGGCCAAAGTCCTATTTGCGAGTCATACGGCAAAGTAAAAATAAAGCATGATTGGCTTGCTTTTGTTGCAAGTAATAAGCTCTCTCTCGTCTGATGTCGTCGTCGCGCGTCGGTATTGGAACTTGCAGGCTGCATGCGTTGCTGGGCCAACCGCTACACGAAGCCGCTCTCCCGCGCCCGATCCACAATCGACAGTAACCTTGAAATTGGAGGAGCAGTTACACCTGTTTTAGCATCAAACACAACAAAATCTCGATTCATTAAATAAAGAAAGTGTCATCTGGGCTTTGGTTTTTGTTTCTGCATTCACTTTGTCATAATACAGGTCACGAGCGAGCGAGACATACAACGCGGCAGTCGCAGAAGAAAACACCACGCACTGCGTACAGCCGACGGACGGATCCAAGGCGTTTGCAACCATGAATCCACTTTCGCCGGTGCAAGACGCCTATCTCAACCGGTCGCCCAGCACACGAAGATATGAAGACTACGAGGTACGAACATACGCAATGACATCTACCCATACGACGGTCGAGGATGATGGCGACACCATGTCGTCGCCGCTCATAAGCAACACGAGCGCCCTGACGGCAGCCACGACTAGCAGCAACCACACCCGCGCTTCAGAGCAGGAGAACTGCAGCAATATGGAGAGTGGCAGCGTACACATAAGCAACAAGCACCTGGACCCGGTCCTGTCTCCGGCTAAGCGCCGTCACAGCCGTGTCATGTCGGGAACGGGGCTCTCGCCTCTCAAGATTCTCAGCCGCAAGCGGAGCGGCGACGACGCCCTCAACGAGTCGGCAGAGAGGAGCGGAAGCATGGGACCGCCTCCTGCGCGCAATGCTAGGAAGATTTCGTCGCCGGAGAAGCGGTTTCCCGTCAAGGTTGGCTCGGCGGTCGCCGGTGGTGACAAGGGCCACGATGCAGGCAGTTGTCAGTCACAAGAGAGACGCATGATGCACGAGAGACAGATTAGTCTGGAGCATGCTATGCGGACTAATGCGCATCTACAAAAGGCGATTGATATCTTCGAGGATGGCGACGCCGGAGAAGAGGGTGACGAGTCGTTTGCTCCCCTTGTCAAGAGCCAAGCAGATGTGTTCACAGCTACAAGTGATTCTGCTGGAGAGGAATCTATGATGGAAACGGGCGGAGGCGGACCAGACGATACCATGGCAAGCACATTCAGCACATTCTCCGCAGTGCCGGCCATGACCACCCTGACGAAACTCGGGCAACATCCAAGCCCGGCGAGACTGGCGGGCATCGCCAATATTGCCGGATCTTCTCGACCTAGCACCAGAGATGATAGTGCTAATACCACGAATCTTCTTATGGATTTCACGGACTCGCTACGCCATCCACGCAGGTCTCCAGAAAAGAGGAGCAGTTTCATGCCTTCGTCCATGGCAGCCACGAATCTGGGGCCGGTCTGCGCGACGCCTAATAAGGCCTTGACAACACTAATAGACTTTGACATTCCACCTCTGCCGACACCGCGCAGCGTACCTTCTGTGTCTGCGCGCGAGCTCGAGTCGCTCAAGTCGGGATTTCTCTCAGAGATCAGTTCACTCAAAGCGTCCCTCAGCGGCAAGGAGGCTGAAGTGCACTCGCTCAAGACAGCAGTCGGCGATGCGGAGATGCGAGTCGGTACTTCCATGGAACAGCTGCGCGAAGAGACTGCCCTGCGCGAGCAGATCAGTGCTGAAAAGGACGACTGGGAGCGACGCGGCCACGATATGGAAAACGTCTTGCACACACTGCGCGACGAGGTGGTCCAGTGGCAGCGTGAACGAGACGAGGCGGAGCGTAAACTCGAAGAGAGCGAGAAGCGCCGAGAAGCCGCGGAGATTATGCATCAAGAGGCCGAGAGCAAAATTGCTGGACTGCGAGCAGGGAAAGAGAGTGAATCATCATCCGCTCCCGGTAACGAGGGCGGCAGAGTTAGGTCGCCTCAACAAACCAATAAGGAAGTGGAGATTGCCGTCGAACGCGTCGCACGCGAATTGCACGCTCTGTACAAGGGCAAACACGAGACGAAAGTCACGGCACTCAAGAAATCGTACGAAGCACGCTGGGAGAAGAAGGTCAAGGAGCTGGAGCGACGGGTCGCGGCGTTGGCTGAGGAGAACACGACGTTGCGAGCAAATGGTCCGAGCTGCGACGACACCGTGCTAATTGCCGCCGCGCAGGCCAACGCCGAGGCGGACAAGGAGCAGGCAAGCAAGGACCGCGCAGCAATTCGCGAACTGGATGCAAATGTGCGCCGTCTCGAGGCAGAGTTGTCCTCAGTGCAAAATGACAACCAGGAGCTCCTGACGATGCTGGAAAAGGAGCGGGTGGAAAAGGGCGAGCTTGTACAGCTAGCGGAGGAGATGATGTCCATGCAGAGCGCCGCCGGCGGAAGCAAGACACCCGCGGCGGTGGCGATGGCAGCAGCGGGCGACAGGCGCTCAGTCCCGAAACTGCCGCAGCAGCCCGTCATGCCTGACCAGCAGGTGACCAAGACGCCCGGGAAGAGGCCGCTCTCGATGCACACGGCACCGACGATGACGCCGGGCCGCGGGACATCGACGCTGGAGAGCCGGAGGGGAAGCGTGGGCAAGGCATCTGGCCTGCGGGCTCCCGGGTCGGCTTATCGGGGTGCAGCTGCCGCCTCTGGTGGCTTGCCGAGGATTCCGGGATCGAAGAGCGGGATCCTGAGCTCGATTGAGAAGATGGGCAGCCATCGTGGGCGTGGACAGTGATTTTTCCTCATGGCATGGCGCGAGATTGATGATTGTGACGGAGTGGTGTTGTTTAGACTGGGATACTGTGGATTTTCCTTGTACGAGTTGATTTCTTGATGGCCGTCTTGGAGAAAGCTGTAGGATGGTCTGGCGTTGATAGCATGACTGCGTCTTTTTGACATAATGATGACGATGAAGAGATTTCCTTGTTTGCAACGCATCTTGGTATATAAATGTGAAAAAAAAGACTGCCAGTGAAGCGAACAACAAAGCACATATGCCGCTGCTACATATTTACATCCCGATTATTACCTTTTTTTTTCTTCCGTAGCTACCCCGCTCTCGAGGCACACTCTCACAGATTAAAGGCCTCCTTGGCCGTTCCGCCAAAGATCATGGCGCGCTCGTCGTCGTCCAGCGACGCCATCCAGCACATCTTGTCCACCACCTCCTTCCAGCGGGGCCAGGCCTCGGCGCCGTCGTCGCCGGGCATGCCGACGGTGCAGACGGGCCAGTCGCTGCCGAACATGATGCGGCGGGCGCCAAAGGTGGCGAGGACGACGCCGAGCCAGCCGAAAGTGGACTGGAAGATGTGGGAGGCGTCCTGGGCGCGCAGGGCGGCGGGCATCTCGGAGAAGCCTCCGGAGAGCTTCATGTAGACCTGGGGCACCTTGCCGAGGGCGTAGATGGTGGTGCGCCAGGCGTGGAAGGAAGGGTCGGTGGTGAGGTTGATGATGGAGAAGTCGGGTTTGCAGAGGTGGTCTGTTTTTTTTTTTTTTTTTTTGGTGGTTAGATATTGCGGGGGGGAGGAAGAGATATGTACGGGAGTAGAGAAAGGGAAAGAAACGTACTGATGATGAGCTTAACTTTTTCCTGCTCCGGGACGCCGTCGTGGACGCGGTCGACGAGCTCAATAAGCTCGTCGAGCTGCTTCCTGCCGCGGCGGTGCTGGTCGACGCCGACCTCGAAGACGAAGCCGCGGCGGCCGAGCAGCTTCAGGGCGTCGACGAAGTCCTGCCGCAGCATTGTGCCGTGGGGCTTGTCCTGGAGCAGGTACCTGAAGCCCTTGACCTTGGGCCAGGCGTCCTCGCCGGCGGCCTCGCGGCAGCGATCGAGGTACCTCTCCAGGGCGGCAGGCCCACTGGGGACGGGAGCCCAGGGGATGATGGCGAGGCAGAGGGGGGCGTCGTCGGCGGCGTGGCCCTCACCGTCGCGGGGCTGGCCGAGGGCGACGCGGCGCAGCCAGCGGACCTCCTGCAGGGGGTGGTCCCAGCCGGCGCCGCTCTCGTCGGCGAGGTCGTGGGCGCGGTCGGCCTCGACGGCGACGAAGCCGAGGAGAGAGGGGCAGGAGGGGGTCGCAGCGGCGCGGTACTCGTCGACGGAGCGCTGGCCGCGGAGGGGGTGGTCGGGCGCGGCCCAGCGGAGGGTATCGACCTCGGAGGACGGGTAGATGTGGATGTGGGAGTCGATGACGGGGAGGAGGAGCTGCTGCTGGTCGGAGGCGGAGGAGGCCATGGCGCGTGCTGGGTCGTGATGGGTGGGCACGGCGAATTTTTTTGGAGGGCGGGATGAAAAAATTGAGGGATTTGATGAGGGGGGATGGGATGACGAGGTTGTTGATGATGGCGGGGAAGAGAGAGAGCGGTATAGAGGAGGAGGAAGTTGGAAGTCGAGATGAGCTTGGAGGAGGTGGATGGATGGTGGAGAGAGCTACCTACCCCGCCATGGCTTCAGGGGTCTGTCTACTGCAATTTGCTTTTGAGACCTGGAAGGGGGTCGCGATTCTGCATCACCGGCTCTCGAGCACATCTGTGGAATATCTCTGATAATTAGAATCTGTTTTTCGTCTAAGCACATGGAAACAATGATTTTCCAGCATCTGTAGAGCTGTATTTCTGGCGACAACGGCTGACCCCGACGGCTGATGCTAGCGCTCATCTCCAAGGTTTGGCCCACAGCGGGGATACTTGTCAGTTAGACCCCTACGGAAAGTTTTTATTTTATTTTTATTTTATTTTTATTTTATTCTTATTTTCAATGTGTATAAACACATATCGGATTTATTCACGATGCGCATACGAGACAAGATTGAGATGATGAATAGTTCAAACGTCGCTATCCACTATCTAAGGGAACCTAGAGAGCATTCCCATCCCGGGCTAGCCTTTCCATGACCCTCCACAGGGCACGAAGTAAAATAAAACAAAGAGGCCAAATCCACGAATTGTACGGAGATTTCATGATTGGATACCAAAAACGCAACGACGTACCTGATATGCAATTCTCCAAATCTTGTCATTTCTTCTTCTTCAGTTGAGCCGCTCAAAGCTAAGATGTCACAACTGCTTCCGCAGCCTGAAGACGACATTATGCCGCAGGCTGCCCCTCCTATACACAAAAAATAAACAACAAAACGAAGGACTATTGCCATGTTGGAAACCCACAGAGCGGCAACCCCATCAAGGTTGCGCATGTATGTCTGTGAGGGGCCGCAGCATCGGCCCGGATTGTCATTCACGGGCTTGACCCGGAACGGGGCGAGGGTTGAGAATGGAGTTTCATGAAGACCAGCTTCAGGAAGCCACCGGACTCTCCTCGGCCCGTCGGAAGCCGTGAGGAGCGGCGCGCAGTTGGATGGGCGTATTCCGGTGTCGGCCTTTGTCGGGGATTGAGAGGGAGACTGGGGACTGGACACGTACTGTAGCCCGGCAAGAAAACATGTTTGCGACGAAACAAATGATCCACTCTGGGAGAGCCAAATGTGGAGTAGCAGATCTCCTCTCACACTCGCTAGGCTACCATGGAGAAGTACTGGAGAGCTCCACGATACCGTGGCCCTCTTCTCATCCCGCTCACACTCTCATTGAGACCTCGAGTTGCGCGAAGCAGGCACTCACGAGACAATGATGCCGTTGCGGCGAGAGTAGCGGACGGGCTCGTCGTACTCGTCGTCGCTGGCGCAGGAGCTGCTGTCGTTGTCGTAGCCACAGCGGGAGCCGCCGCAGTCGAGCTTGACACGGTCGCCCTTGCGGGTGATGCCGTAGCGCTCGCAGGTGCAGGAGCTGTAGTCGGAGCCCGGGGTGCTGTAGCCGGAGAGCGAGGACGAGGGCGAGGAGCTGTCGGAGCGGTAGGAGAGGGAGGAGCCGGTGGAGGAGACGGGGGAGGCGGAGACGACGCCGAAGTCGGTGACGAGGTCGTCGGCGTCCTCGAGGCCGGCAGTGCCGAGGCGGGCGGCGAGCTCCTCGAGGGCCTCGTTGCCGTGGTAGTCCGAGTCGAGCAGGTTCTTGGTGGCGTGGGGGGACACGGGCTTGGGGGCCTTGATCTGGGAGATGGAGAGGGGGCGGCCCTTGGGGATGTCGAGGGAGAGGCTCTTGCGCGAGGACGAGGCCGGCGAGTGGTGGCGGTGGTGGCGGCGGCTGCTGTCCTTGTCCTTGGACGAGGAGGAGTGGCGCGAGGAAGAGCTGCTGCTGCTTGACTTGGACGAGGACTTGGAAGACGACGACGAGGAGGACTTGTGGGAGGACGACGAGGAGGAAGTCTTGCCGGAGGGGACGTCGAGAATGTTGAGCTCGCGGCCGGTGGTGGGCTCGGTGGTGGAGGCGATGCTGGGGTTGTGAGCGACGTGGTAGCCGTCAATGATGTAGTAGTACCAGTATCGCTGGCCGGGGGCGAGGGTGGCGTTCTGGAAGCGAAAGGTGCCTTTCCAGGAGCCCGACTTGGACGAGGACTTGTCCTTGGAGAGGGGAAGCTGACCGACGTAGTTGTCCCAAGATCCGAGGAGGTGGACGGCCTTGACGCCAGAGGAGACGCGAAGGGAGAAGGAAAGCTGAACGGTGGACATTTTGATGTGAATTTTTTTTTTTGGAGTTTTTGATTTGTGAAAAAAAAAAAGATGGTATAAAGGTTTGTTGAAAGTGTGTTGGGAAAAAAAATCTCGAAAAAAAAAGGTGATTAAAATGCGAGATGAGCAAGTATTCTCAAGAGTTCTGTTTATTAGGGGGAAAAGGTTTTGCAGGCGTAAAAAAATATGTGTTAAAAAATGTATAATCGTTCTCTGAAGCTGACCAGCAACTTGAAAAAGTGGTATGTGATGTGAGTGTAAATGAGCTTGAGAGAGATGATTATTAAAAAGAAGAAATGAATTATAGAGACCAGCTCTGAACAGCAAAAAAAAAAAAAGAGGAAAAACGGAAAAATAAACAGAAGAGAGAATCTTGTGTTGGCGAGACTTGCTGAAGAAGAAGAAAAGAAGAGAGAAGAGAAAAAGAAGACGAGGTGAGGTCGCGGCCATGATATATAGTAGAAGGAGGGGGTGGAAGGGGAGGCATGGGTGGGGGAAAGCACAAGGACGGCTGTCGTGATCTATGCCGGGGTTTGCCTAGATGGAGCATGCAAGTGATTCTTTTTTTTTTCTTTTAGAGACATTTTGGTTTTATTTTTATTTTCATTTTTGATTTTAAATATTGCTCGGCGCGTGCAGATGAGGGGGGCGAGCCAATGATGTGCGGCAGAGGTGGTGCTGCATCGGGATGTGGGTGGTTGGAGGGAAGGATGTGTGTGTGTGTGGGTGGTAGTGGCGCACACACGCACACACCCTGTATGCCGAGCGTACGAAGCATAGAATAGGAAGATATGAGAGGGGCGAGTAGGTACCATGGCATGATCAGGATTGGCCAAGTTTTTTTTTGAGGCGGGAGAAGAGAACACTTGTGCAACGGTGACACGATTCTTTTTCGACATGGTCGTCTTGGACGAGGAGGTGAATTGGCCGTGACTACTGTGCTATGGGCATGTTTACGAGAAGGCTCTCCAAAGTTCTCTACGCATTCACAATAAAACAAAAAATCCATGGCGATGTTAATTGCCGGCATATGCTTTTTTTGCAAGTGCACGATATAGTACCAGCCATACCGGGACTTGGCAAAGTATAGTGCGGCCATAAGATCGGCCTGCGTAGGGTATATCTGTGAGACATGACTGCCGAGAATATCAATTTAAAAAAACAAGGCAATACGTAAAAGGTTGGAAAAAAAAACTATAGAAAAAAATTGCAACGTTATGCGGCTGGTATCAAAGACAAGGTGGGAAAAGAATACAAATATAGAGGTTGGCTAAAAGGAATAGGCCCACCGCCGGCGGCTAAACTGCAGCCAATCAACAAAAGCCCTACTACCTGTTCTTGAGCTACATATGTAGAGTACAGTGGTGTCTCTCTCTCTCTCTCTCTCCACACCGCTAGCAGTAGCCAGCGCAGACCCGACCCCGCGCTCTGGACGGAGGGGGTTCTCGTACGCCCCGAAGGTCCTTCTTCCTCGCCAGCTGGGCGTTTACACGCCGCTTCTCATTGGCCTGATCGTCGGGATGGGGGAGTGGGCCGGCCACACAGGACTACTTTTGGGTGAGATTTGGCATGATCCGATGTTGAAAAAAAAAAAAAAAAAAAAAAAAGGGTGCAGCAGCTGATCAATTTAGCCGTGCTTATTATGATGGATGCGGGTAGATATGGAAAACAAGAATAGAATACGCTGGCTGATGGCGGAGAATTAGGAATGGAACGGCCCGGCGCCGGGTGGTGAGAGATTCCGCCGTTAAACATTTGCTAGTCCTAAGCATGGTTTACAAAAGTATCGCAGGGTGCGCAAACGGGGCTGATTGGCCACTTTGAAGTAAATGTTAAGGATTGTGCTAATGAATCCCATTCTTGGCGCGAATCCCAACGAGTACTCGATGTAGAGGGCGAGGCTATACTAACATCCGAGTCCTTGATCTTACCTCTTCCACGGCCTCGGTAATATCAAGATAGATGAATGCTTCATATTGGATTGGACGCATTTGGCGTACAATAAGTATGTAATTTTCGCCGTAGAGATGCTCCGACTGTAGTGTTTGAGGGCCTGCGCCACATGTCCAAAGCACACCCAGTGTCGTTGCTTCAAGAAGTAAAGACCCCCCCCAAATGCAGTATTCTCTATCTGCTCGTCGAAGATTTGCCTGCGTCGTCGCTGTACTGTGCATAACTCAACACACAACCATGCGAGATTACTTTCGCGTCGACGCTTCCAGACCATCCAAGACACCAATAACAAAGGCGACATCTGCTGCCGTCGATGACATATTCTGCCGTGAAAAGTGTGCGGGTAGCTTTTTCATCCCTTTTCTATCTTTCTTTTCGGCGACCCTTTCGACGCGCACTTCTCCCAAATTCATGTCCAAAAACGCCATCCCAAATCCCAAAGACATAGCAGCAGAAAACATCTCTCTATCCCTCCATCTTGGTATCGTCATTGTCTCCGCCCGCGCCGCGAATCCATAAGACGTTATTGCACCTAAGTCAAAGGGGAAGAAGAAAATCAGTACAAATCTTTGCCTGGCACATGCATGGAACGCCCGACCACTCCCCGCGGATGCGCCGCGCTCGCGCCCCCAGAATGGCGCACAGAGACATCATCACCTACCTGATAAGCACCTGCCCAAGCTCGGCCGTAAACTTGTCGGCAATGTACTCTTGTGTGTTGGCCAGCTGCAGGTTCATGTACGCGTCTAGCGACACCAGCTTGCCCTTGTACTCGGTCTCTCCCCACTTTAGCCGCACCGACACCGTCTTGTCGACCAGGTCTTGCAGCATCGGCCGCGGGTTGACAGGAACGAAGCTCATCCTGCAGGCTCCGAGAGTGTGGCTGTCGATGATTTAATGGCGTGTCTTTCTTGTCGTCGTCGTCTGTCGGACAAGCTGTGATGCTGCAGATCTACAAAAAACGCCGTGTCCACAAAAAAAATAGTGCTGACATAATCAGTTCGCTATCTGCATATCTCAATATGGCTGCATATCTTCTAGTTCAAATGTCTTTCATGGTCGAATTATACTCCAACACTCATGATTTGCACGGCGGTAGGCAGTCTCGCATGGCAAGGCACTCAACAAACTCTTGCTATGTGGCTCTGATCCGATGAATAGTGTCACAGAGACATGATACGTTGTACTTCACTACGATCATCTTGACCTCGTCGGACGTTGTGCGTGACAAAAACAAACTAACCCTCTGGCGACTCGACCCGCCACCTCTTCTTCTGCTCCGTGACTGCATGCATGGCCGAAGCGGCAGACTGAGAAGGTGACCGCAGAATGGATCAGCATCCTGCCGTGTCTTAATGCTGCGGGCTTCTCCACCTGGCCAAACCACCAACCTGCGGCCCATTCTGGCGGCCGGTCAGCGTAGGCCGCCATTCCATTCTACATGAAGCTAGCCATGAGTCCCGACGTATGCCGCATAACATCCTACTTCGATTGGCGATAGTGAAGGGACAACAAGCGGTGTAATGAGTCGCCATTGCTCGCAAACTCGGCAGGTGATGCAGGCCCAAGCTGAAAGATGGCCCAAACTCTCGACCATTCAGCACATGACACCTGACGGTGTTGTCACTATATGCAGAGCCTGGCCGAAAGACAAGCTGCTAAGTGATTAAAGTGTGATTATGTTTATGCCTCAAGTTGTGGCTTGTCCTGCCTATGGAGTGAGCTGCATGAACGGACTGTTGCAGACCAGGTGGCCGCATAAGTCACGGCCTTGGCTTTGATGCCATTCTGAGGAGACGTGAGCTCTATTCGTCTCATAACAGCGCGAGACAATCAGTATATGAGAAAAAAGCATGACTACTGTGGCCAGACAGCCTGCCTGTGACCATATTCCCGACTCCTTTGCCTGATCTTCCCAACGCTATCTTCCGCATCTTAAAAGACCTCTCGGTCGTAAATGAAAAATGAACTACAAATTTCAAGCTGTTCAAGTATTGTCATTTCGTAGAAAGTAATGTCTCGCAACAGTCGTGATGTACCGCGTTACACATATATCTAGTTTTGAGGGCGCGTATGGTGGGGATTTATAGCAGGCGCCTATTTTTTGACGAATTCAAAAGCAAAGCAAAACAAAAAGAAGAAAAAAAAAACATAAAAATAGGCTTCGAAAAAAAAAAAAAGAGGAAAACCCTGCAAATTCCATTCCGACACCTTTCAGTCCGAAACCAAGCACTCCAGAATGGCCACCTACGAGGTCGACGAGGCCCTCATCGCCAGCATCACCACCTACGTGCAGGAGTACATGTCCCACTACGACGCCTCGCACGACTTCCACCACATCGAGCGCGTCCTCCGGCTCGCGCGGCACATCCAGGCGCGCACCCCCCGCGCGTCGCTCCCCGTGGTCACGCTCTCCGCGCTGCTTCACGACGTCGGCGACAAGAAGTACCTGGCGGCGGGCGAGGACGCGACGCGGCAGATCTACGCGACGCTGCGCGCGCACGGCGCCGGCGCCGGGCTCGCGGAGAAGGTGCAGGCCGTGTGCCTGGGCGTCAGCTACTCGGCCGAGGCGGCGCGGCCGCCCGCGGAGACGGCGGCGATGCTGGCGGCGCACCCGGAGATGGCGGTGGTGCAGGACGCGGACCGGCTGGACGCGCTGGGCGCGGTGGGCGTCGGCCGGGCGTTCGCCTTTGGGGGGTCAAAGGGCCGCGCGCTGGAGGACACGGTGGGCCACTTCGAGGAGAAGCTGCTCCGCCTGGAGGGGATGATGAAGACGGACGAGGGGAGGGCGCTGGCGAGGGAGAGGTCGCGCAGGATACGGTGCGTGTATGAGTGGTGGCTGTCCGAGACGGCGGACGAGGTCCAGTAAGGGCGCACGCTCATGTGGTTCGAGGATTGGGAAGTGTAGAATTTTATGGCGGTTGCTGGGTAAGAGCTGTGCTACGAGCAGGAGTCTTGTTGATGGTGAACGAAGGATTACGTTGCAGAATTGCAGGCCAGACCTCAAAAACTGAATCAGCCGAATCTATGTCGACTTGCTGTATAGTCAAGCCTCTGCGGAGGAGAGAATATTTTCTGATGAGCACTACTTCAATACAGCTGCCATCTATTCCAATTCGACAAGGCAACGATGCTTCTTCGGCGTCATGATGAAATACGTGCTCTCAGCCATGTCCGCATCGCACATGCCCTCACGCGTCGAGACGACAGCCTTGGGAAACGTGCGAAAGAAGAGCGCAGCGCCCATTCGTAGCTCCGAGTAAGCGAGGTGAATACCAATACAAGCTACGAGACAAGTCATCACGCATTAGCCAGGATCATCTTATCCCATCATTTAGCAACTCACTCCGAGCTCCGCGACCAAACGGCATGAACGAGTCCAACATGTCCTTGGACGGGCTGATCCAGCGCGACGGGTCAAACTCGAGCGGGCGCTCAAACACCGCCGGGTCGCGGTGCATGCTGTACGCCTGCACGCTCACCACGCTGCCCTCGACGAGGACGTGCCCGCAGATCTCGGCGCCCCCGCGCGGCACCCGGCGCGGCAGGCCCTCGGGCGCCGACGAGTACATGCGCAGCGTCTCTTTGACGACGCGGTTGAGCAGGTCGAGCTTACGCAGCCGGTCGTCGGCGCAGCAGCGGTCCGACGACGCCTCCCCCCCTCCTCCGGCGATCTCGGCGACGAGCGCGTCGCGCAGCGAGGGGCGCCGGCACACGCTCCAGACGAGGTAGGTGAGCGCGGTGGCGGTGGTGTCGGTGCCGGCGACGATGAAGGCGACGCCCTCGGTGAGCAGCGCCGCCTCCAGGTCGTGGTGGTCGGCGGCGCGGAAGAGGCTGCTGAAGAGCGTCTCGGTGTCGAGCTTGCGGTGCGTGGCGAGGCCGTCGCGGGACGCCTGCATGAGGGCCGTCACGCCCGTGGACATGTTACGGAAGACGCCGATAGGGAACAGGTCGACGAGCTTGGTGAGGAAGGGGGATACGCTGCGGTAGATGCCGTACCGGGCGCTGTTGGATAGGAAGTAGCTGTATTTGTTATGCTGAGAGGGGAGATTGGTTAGATAAGAATGGTTCGAGGTTTTTATAGGTGCCGGGGGGGGGGGGGGTTCGAAAAGAAGTAGATATAAGAAGAAGGTGCTTACAGTGCCATTGTCGAGCATGTGAAAGGATTCGCCAAACGTAAATTCGACGACAATGTCCGTCGTCATAAACATCCACCACTTGAAGACGTCGATGGCGCCGCGGCTCTCAAGCTCACCCTTCATCCTCTCAATCGCATACTCGACGTAGCCCGCGACGCGCGGGGCCAGCTTATAGATGGACGAGTCGGCCATGGGGCCGGCCAGCATACGGCGCGACTTTCGGTGGTACCTGATGTCGCCAGTGTTGAAGAGGTTGTCACCGGGGAACGTGAAGCGCTTGTACCACTCCGTCTTGACAAAGGTCTCCTTGACGGAGTACACGGTCCTCGCCGTCTGGACGTCGCGGACGGAGACCTCGTTGGGGCTGATGCGGACGATGGAGCCTGTGGCCCGGGCCATCATGTCAGTTGCTGCGCCCATGGCGGATGTGTGAGAAGGATGGGAAGTGATTCGGAGCGGAGGGAACTTGCCGTATTGCTTGTGCAGAGCCTCGACGTATTGGATGCGCCGGCCCTGGAGCCAGTGGTAGAGCAGGCAGGAACTGCTCCATCTGGTGTGCCACGGGCCGGGGACTCGTGAGATTGGCTTGCGGAGCGTTGAGATGATGAACTGGGCTGGTGAGAGGCAATGTCTCGGAGAGAGGCGTGGCACGTACAAAGAGAGGAATGGTAATAAGCGCTGATATAATAGCTGCAATAGCATCCTGTTGAGCCATAGCCACGATGGGCGTGGATAATGGTGAGGAGAAGACGGTTTGATAGTTCATCACGAATTTTTGACCAATTGGAAGTTACTGACTCGAGTTGCCCAATGCATATGTTGGACCACCCAGTAGGAACTTGAGAGAAGTGCCTCTATTTAAGCTGAAAGCATCACATCCTATTATAGACGTAAGCACTTACCAATCTTTCAGTGTACTCTGCAGTCTTAACCACATATAGTATCGAGATGAGCAGCATTTACGCGTATGTGATGCAAGACTCTAACCTTGGCTCGCTCTACAAATGTAGCGTCTGGCGTAGGATGGTGGGCATTCGGTAGATAACAGCGGTCAACCTATTTACTACGGAGAGGCTGGCATCGTGGTATTAGCCTGTATAGGGCAGGCATCACGCGGCACGGATGTACTTACGCCAGCGCAGTTCGCCTGCTTGAATGTGCTTCTTCGGTCTCGGAATGGACGCAAACTCCGTGCGGACATGCCTCAGACGTACGAGCTGTGATTGGACTGCGAGACCCGACTGATGGTTGGTAGACAAGAATCTTGGTCCCATCTCCTCTCATCGCATTGGCTTGATGGATTGATAGGGCACCTGTAAGAAATCGGTTCTCTTCACCACGGCCGTCAGCAACTTTTCTGAGTGGCGACTCCCCTCGCCGGTAAAACACGATGAAAGCGCGCGCATAAGAAGGAAATGACCACCAACGAGAATGTCATTTCATCAAGACGTAAGCGCCGAGGCAGTCTTGTGATTGCGAAAACACTTCGAAGGGTTCGTTCATGCCCATCGCATAAAGCGTCATGCTCAATACAGGCTCTTACAAATCACGCCCTTAGAAATCGTATGCAATGCAACCTATTTCGGGATGGAGCATTGCAGAACACCCGGTACGAGATACTGCAAGGCTACATACCCCTCGTCTGATATACGTTGCGGTGCTGTCGCTACCTCCGCGCGTAGACGTCCTCGAAATAGACTCGATGCCCCAGCTCGCCGAGCTCAAGCAGCGGAGCAGTCGCCCTCGTTTGCGTACCTCACCTCTGTGGCACATACTCGGGAGGCTTGACTCCATTTTGAGCGTCGAGGCGGCAATGAAAGGTCTCTGCGAATACAGCACGGGAACCTGGGCTCCAATAGATGCGGCTCTCGTGGTGCTTGTTTGGATGAGAAGTTGCGTCGCCCGATGGGGCGGCGGGCCTTTTCCAAAAGCCCCTGGGGATTATTGACTGGGAGTAGGAATGATGAGGTGCCATCATGACAATGTAATTAGTGACAGCCCACTTATCGCATCTTGTGGCTGTTGGAATATCCTGGTCATCGATTGCTGACAAGTGTTTGGAATTCCTAAATAAGGAGCATAGGCCCCCGACTACTTTTCTCTCCCATCCTCCGAACCTTTCGCCTAAATCATGACCATGATAGCTTGCGCCCTTTTCAAACTTATCCGGATAGCTCCGGCTTGCAATAGATACCATAGATACTACCTATAACACGGACCAAATGTTGCCTGGTCGGGCTTCATAGTAAAAGAGGTCCTTTGAATAAGTCTTCATTGGGTGTTTCCGTCTGTGATTATCACTTGTGATGATCCATTAGAAAGTTTCCGTGTACCCCGATCAGACAGATGGATTTTCGATACTCGAAGGAAATTATTGGTAACATTTCCATTCCATCTTATCATGCTTCCATGTCCTGGCTGGAGGGCTCAACTTCTAGACGTCTATTTTCTACACAGAGAGAAAAAAAACGTCTTATAAGACTAAATGCTATCCGATCCTCAAAGCTCATGCTGCGAGCCATTCGGCGTAGAACTCGACCAGCTTCGGTGCGCTCTCTTCCAGATCATCATAGAGCTCAAAATGGCCCTTCCTCTCGACGACGAAAAACTCCTTTGGCTCCCGCGCCGCCCCCACCGCCGACCGGCTGCTGTGCATCGCCTGGGCGGTCGATCCGGCAATCATCAGCAGCGGACGTGGGGCTATGAGATGCTGGAACGCAAACGAGTCGTACGTGACCATCAGGTCGTAGCTCGACGGCGGCACGCGCTGGTCCGACCTCGGGTGCGCGCCGCGGCCGGAGCCGTAGTACTCGGCCGCGAGCTTGAAGAACGGCGGCGCGTCCGCCCGCACCGCCGCGGCCTCCGTCTCGAACATCTTGGGTGCTGGCACGGCGGCGTCTTTCTCGCCGCCGCCGCCCCCCCTCCCCGCGCGCGCGTTCCTCCAGAGCGCCGCGCCCTGGAGCGCGCCGCCGATGGCCGCCGGCGACTCCTCCTTCCTGCTCTCGGCGAGGCCGCCGTGGCGCGTCAGTCGGCCGACGCAGACGGCGCTGACGGTGCCGAGCGCGCGGATGCGCACGTCGGACTGCGCCGCGCACGAGGCGTACCCGCCCGAGGCGCAGATGCCCAGGCAGCCGATGCGCTGGGGGTCGATCTCGCCGGAACGGGTGGTGAGGTGCGTGACGGCGGCCTTGATGTCCTCGACGCGCTGGTGGGGGTCCTCGAGGCCGCGCGGCGAGCCGCTGCTCTCGCCCTGGTAGCCGGCGTCGAAGGCCAGCGCCCAGAAGCCGGCCGCGGACAGCGCGCGGGCGTACGTCGCGGCCGTCTGCTCCTTGACGCCCGTCATGGGGTGGCTGACGACGACGGCGGACTGCTTGCGGTCGGGGGAGCCCGGCGCCGGGGCGTAGAGGTCGCCGGTGATGGTGAGTGAGAAGGAGGGGAAGGTGACTTTGGTGGGGGAAGACATGGCTGCGGATGAACTGAGCATGGCAAGACTTTTCGGTAACACTATATGCTGGGAGAATAACGAGTCTTTATACCCGAACGCCGTCTAGTTTTGAAGACGACGTGTTGCATGCGGCGTAGATGCTTGCCAACTATGTCGCAAGATACCGACCGCAGCGATATCGTGTTGCCAATGAGCAGCTTACGGCAGGATTTCGTTTGATCACAGTAGCCTAACCGATGATCTCCGGCCGTAATGCTTTGGCAATTGCTCCATATCTCGTGTGTTCTATGATGGACTGCCTACTGCTTCTCTGCCAGACTCTATCATGCAATCGCTAGGGCGGGCATCCGCATTCTACAGGAGCGGCAAAAACTGTAACGAGGGCGTTTAATCTTATGCCAGCGACATATTGTGACGGCAGTAGACAGCCGCCAGGTGCATCTCACATCATCGCAGGATGCCACACGATCAGCATCGCCCATCACGCATGCGCTGCGATTGATTGTAAGCCCTCATGCAGACTGCAACGTGCGTATAGTAGCACTTGCACGCTGGCTTCCCGAGTAGGCAAAAGACGAAAAGCCCATGTAGAACTGATCCCTGGGAGATTTGATTCCTACGCGCAGCCGTAGGTAAGCAGCTGCGCCTTATGCTGTGACGTGTAAGATCTAGCAGCAGTTGCATGCTGGATTCCCGAGTGGGCAAGGCGTGCAACATTGACGGAGATTTGGATCCTTGAGGGTTCGATTCCTACGCGCAGATGCGCAAAAGTACACTCTTTCGGACATAATAAATGCGCATGATTTCTGCACGCACGCATGCGCGGGTGCTGGAGCAGCTAAGAGTACTTTTTTTTCTGGAAAAATGAATACATTAAAACTGTATATATAGAAAATGTAATGAGTAGACCTACCAGAAGCCGAGAAGGAGATTTCATGCAATAGGTTCAAGCTTTTATGGCTTTTTTTCAACTGGGCTGCAGGTTCGTGATAAGCTGCTTGTTTGGGCTTGATCATGTCGGCGTGGAGACTGATCCAATGATTCTATATCATGCGATGCTAGCAGTAGTGAGATTGTATTCAGATTAATCTACGACGCAGGGCCTGTTATTCTATGAAACTTCTGTTCATTCACGCATTTCTCATCTCTGTGAGGCGTCGCTGTGCTGGCTCATGTTGGTTACGAGAGCGTAGTGGCTCGGCATTACCGCTGCACCATCACTTTCATAAGAGCGCAGAGAACACACAAAATATGCAGTCAAAGCGCTTTCAATGGCCTGAGTAGATCATCTCAACTCGACTTCGTTCGCAAGTCGCATGTAAACCCGCGCCAAGGTTCGCAGATCAGATCGCCCGTTCGCCCACGGTCTTTGACATCAAGGGACCATGCGCATATGAGCAAGGTTGGCTGGCTTCCGAACTCTCGAGGACGACCCGAAAGATGTCGACTTCCCAAGCCTGCGTTCAATAGAAGTTCGCAAATCTTTATTACTAGTGACGGACAACTGATATGTAGCTAGGTTGGCCAATGGTTCCATGTGTCAACTTTATTGCTGTGCGACATGTCACCAGACGCTTGCCCGTGACCCGACGTTGCTCCTCCCACACCATCCATCATCTTTCTGTCCTTTTTTATCTCATCTGCTTTTGATAAAAATTATTTCTTCATGTTAGGACGACAATTCCCTCTCTCTGCTAGGGTCATGGCGAGGACAACTACCACATACCCGGCGGAACGAGCAGTTCAACTTTGCTCCGTCCGAGTGTGCGTCTTTTTTTTTTCACACTCCCGTATTCAGCTCGTCTCTGGTTCTGTACCCCGCAGGAATCGGCGTGGTGTAAAAGATCGGCGGGCGAGAGGGCAATTGTCCGTGGCCTGGTGGGGAAGGAATATCGCAGAGTTGCAGAGAAGCCATCAGATGTCACCGAGGTGCAGGTGATGGGCGGCGGCGGTGCTACGCTTGAGCCGCATCTCGAGGCCACTCAGCCAGAAAGCATGACAGGAACCATGGAGGGGTGCCTGACTTTTCCTAGTGGTTTCGGGGGGGGAGAAAAGAGGTGCGTTCAAGCAGAGGACAGACGGGCCAAGTGTACCTCTCAGTTGCCTTGTTTTCTCGCCAGCTTGACTCGGCATATTTTTTATGAACTCGTACCATTGGCTAGCCGGTATGTAGCTCGTGGGGCGGGTGGCTCAAGTGGTTCAAGTGGCTCAAGTGGCGTCAGTCCTTTCTCGCCTGCTACCCCGCATCACCATGCACCCATGTACCCTTTCCCATCCTCCTCCCCCCTTATCCTCTGCAGGTTTTTACTCCTCTCCGCTTTTGCTTCGACTTCCGTGCGCTGCTCATGGGCGAGCTACTCAACAGACCGTCTTTCGCCGTACCCGCTCGAGGTCCTCTCCGCTTCCCCCAGTCTACGTGCTAGACCGTTGCATCGAAAATCGAAAAGGGCCAAGGTTCAGCGCCGGCGACTCCCCGCCAGCCCAAGCTCTTCTCGATAGCTCGGCTGGTGGAGCTACCACTTACATAGCACAGTACATGCTTGCCCAGCTCCCCCGCATAGGCCGCATGATGCTTGCGAAAAAAAATCGCCATGTGCATGCACATCCTGGTGCTGTGCGCCCTGCGATGCTCCCCAGGCCTCGGCAGACAGATCTAGTCTCGTGGAGCCGTCTTCTGAGTCTTCTCCGCATTCTGCCTGTCCTCGTCCACCCCTAGATGCTGTGTATAAGGTCTCTCTCGTCCCGCTCACTCTCGTGATTTTTGTGTGATGCTTGCTTGAACTGGATCTGGTGCCTGAAAATTCTCGGTGCATGCTCCCAGGCCTCGTACTTCGAAGGAATAGTTCACAGACTCCATCATGGCGCAGGTTCTTTCACAGTATCCGGCCTCGTTGCCCGCCACTCCCACGAGGGTATCTCCAGCCGTGCCACGAGGATATTTGGGCAACCTGAGCCAGGCGCAAGAAGCCAAGCTGCGCGCCCTTTGGGCTATCGGCTACAAGTTTGTCGAGATATGCGAGGCAGACGCCAGCTTCGGTGACGCGCTCACCCTTCAGGACAAGTTCGTCCCTCCGGCCAAGAGACCAGGCGCCGCCGCCCAGCGCAAGAAAAACAAGAGCGACGGCGGCAAGGGCAGTCTCACCCACCAGCAGCATCCGACGCTTGTGAAGGAGCTGCTTTCGCTTCTCCCCACCGACGACAACAACGTCGACAAGCTCGCCCGCGAGTCGCTGGAGGCTCTCGGTTATTGGACTCCCCACATGTTTCGCGTCATCATCCTGCATACAGTCAAGCAAGAACACCCCGATGAGCTCGCCCTGCGCTTTTTACGCCAAAGTAACTGGGACATCATCAAAGCCTGCAAGCGCATGGGTCAGACAATCTACTGGCGTACCATGGAGGCGGCCGTTGATGACGACATTTTGCGCCTCGGTGAAGGCGGCGCCGCCGAGGACGAAAAGAATGGACAGGGCCACGCACGCACGCTGGGTGCCGAGTTTATGAAGCTACTGCGCTCGGGCAAGGGTTTCCTCCATGGCAATGACCGTCAAGGGCGGCCAATCAGCTACATGCGCGTGCGGCTGCACAGGCCGGGCGACCACAGTCCCGAGAGCATGCAGCGCTACATTATTTACCTGCTCGAAATGGCGCGTTTGTCACTGCGGTATCCTGTAGAAACTGGCGTAAGTCATTACTACACCCACCCTGGTGTAGTCTCGTCTGATGAGTCCGAACTTCAACTGACTTGTTTTCGGATAGACCTTGTTTCTCGATATGAGTGGCTTCCGCATGGCCAACTTCGATCTAGACCCGCTCAAGTTCATTCTCAAGTGTGCTGAGCAGTACTACCCAGAATCTATTGGGCTCATCATCGTTCACAAGGCTCCATTCGGGTCCAAAGGTATGGCAATCTTACATCTTTGATGACTGTGGTATCGGAGGGCTGACAGCTATCATCTTCAGTGCTCTGGCGACTCATCCGTCATTGGGTGGATTCAAGCATCGCCAGCAAAGTCAGGTTCACACGTAGCGCCAAAGATCTAGCCAAATACATCGATCCTACCCATATACTGAAAGACCATGGTGGACTGGACGACTGGCAATACGAGTACGAAGAGCCTCAATTAGACGAAAACTTCAAGATGCAGAATACCATAACGCGCAACTATCTCCTCTTGGAACGGCAGATGCTCGCCGAGCGGTTCGAAGAGGTCACCAAGGAATGGGTCATGAATGCCCAAGGCACAGAGCGAGCTACAGAGGTTAGCAGCCGGCGGAGCAAAATCTGTGCAGAGCTGGCCAACAATTTCTGGGAGCTCGACCCCTACGTGCGGGCTCGCTCGCTCTACGACCGGAGAGGCTGCCTCAGCGCCACAGGCAACCTGCAGTATCACCCGCCCAAGTCGGAGCACCGCCGGCGTCCCGAATCCCTGGTGGCGCCAGTGACGGCCACGACTAGAACAAGACGGTCGCGGTCAATGTCAACAAGCTCCAGCGGGGCGCGCTCGAGCATCATTGCGCGGTCGGCACTGGGTGGCGGCGGCAGCAGTAGCAGCGCGAGCAGTTTTGGCCTGGCGTCTTCTGTGGGTGCGCGGTCAAGCATCTCGGCGGCCGGCTCTGGAGCATCCGGGACACTGGCAACATGCTCAATCCTGGGCTCCCCTGTCAAGGAGGACTATTTTGAAGAGTTTGACGGGGCGGCGGCCATCGGAGATGAGTCGTCATACTACACTGACTGAATTTTTTTTTGTTTCTTCTTTGCGCCTGTAAATAGATTGACTCGTAATGAATGTCTGTATGAATAATAGAAAAATGCAGGGTCTTGTCCGAATGCGTTTGGGGTATCGGTTTTCTTTTTTATCCCTCTACTCCGCACTTCCGGTGCATTATTTGGGAATGCTCGACAAAGATTGGCTCGCTTCTAGCTACAGCATCAGTGGCGGCCATGCTATAGAAAGTCAACCCCCCACAGACGGCAAATAAAATAGTCAATATGCGGGGGGGAGGCTGGGGTTTTTGTTTGGAGGATTGGGAGCACTAAAAAGAGCCATTCGCAGCCCTGTTTTTAACTGGTAATTTCGTCAAGAAAAAAGTGGCTTGTTATCGTCTGAATGGAAAGGGCCGAGAAGGAATCCGACTGGGTTAACCGGTTGCGGGGGGGATGGAGACCAATTTTGTCATGTACAGCTCCAAATATACTTACATATATAAATATATAAATATATATATATGTCATGACGGCGACCTGGTCGACTCGAGGCGGTCAGTCACTCAAGGGCTTGTGTCTCGAGGCTTGTCTTTTCCCATCCTGTAAATCACAACCAACCTGGTCAAGGGGCACACACACACACACATACCCTAGAGGGAAACAATGCGACTGAACCTCGCCGCCGCGGCAACGGCGCTCCACGCCATCTCGGTGACGGCGGCGCCCTCATGCCCCGCGCCGCCCCCGTCATCCTCGCCGGTACCGGCGCCGGGAAGCGGGAACCAGACGACGACGGCGGCGCCGCGCTTCCACAACGCGGCGCGCCACGAGGCCGCGGACCCCTATGTGCTCTACGACGACGCGACCTCGCAGTACTACGCCTACTCGACTGCGGGCGCCGACCCCGGGTGGAGCTTCGCCATCTACAGCAGCCCGGACCTGGCGACGTGGCACCGGCAGCCCGGCGGGGTGCTGCGGCAGTGCTTCAACGAGACGACGGGCGCGCGGCTGCCCGGCGACGACCGCCAGGCCTGCTGGGCGCGCGACTGGCTCTGGGCCCCCGAGACGTACCACAACGCCGAGACGGGCTGGTACTTCTTCTTCTTCGCCGGCCGCCTGCGCGAGGACCTGGCGGCCGCGCACTTCGGGTACTCGGAGTTCGAGGAGCCGAGCAAGATCGGCGTCGCCGTGTCGCGCTCGCCCCTGGGCCCCTTTGAGGAGATCGACGAGGCCCCGATGGACTACTACCCCTTCGACCCGGCGTACCACGACGTGAACCTGATCATGGACGCGGGGCAGAAGAGGCCGCCGCGGACGCTGGAGGAGGGACAGACGGCGCCCAGGGGCACGTACATCCCGACGATTGACCCGAATGTGTTTTTCGACGATGACGGCGGCGAGGACGGCGAGGGCAGGATCTACCTGTACCTGTCGCGCAACGCGTACCGCAACTGGAACTGGGACGCGAGGCTGGGCAAGTACATCGAGGAGTCCAACATCATCGTCGTGGAGCTGGAGCGCGACTGGTGGGACGACCCGACGGCGTCGACGATGCCCGCCATCGTCGAGGCGCAGCGGGACGCGCACGGCGGGGACGCGCCGAGCCCGCCGTGCAACATGACCGCGTACAACGGCACGGGGGAGGCGGGGCGGCCGCCGCGCAAGGACGGCTGGGCGACGGTCATCTCGTACGGCGCGGACCCGCAGGAGTGGGAGAACTTCCACGTCGACGACTACCGCAAGTTCAACGGCACCAAGAAGGACCGGCGCTGGTCCGAGGGCAGCACGCTGCTGAAGCGGCGCGACGCCTCGGGCGCCCCCGTGTACCTCATGACGTACAGCTGCAACAACTTCGAGGCGTCCAACTACGGCGTCGGCTTCGCCACCTCGTCCTCGCCGCTGGGACCCTTCCGCAAGGCCTCCAGCAACCCCGTGCTGTCGCAGCACCCCAACGGCACCGCGCCCATCTACTCGACGGGCCACGGCAGCGTGGTCTCGTCCCCGGTGGAGGGCATGGGCGCGCAGGACGTGGTGCGCGGCGACGTGGGCGCGGACGCGGAGCTGTTCTACGTGCACCACGGGCGCAACGACACGAAGCGCGACCGCACGATATATACGACGCGCATGAGGCTGGCGACCGGCGGGGACATGCGCGTCGGCTCGGACAACGCCATCAGCATGGAGCTGACGGCGGGGGACCAGCCGCTGCCGGCGGGCACGTATCCGCTGCAGCTGGAGGCGGAGTGCGGGGAGGGAGACGGCGGCGTGAGGGTGAGGGTGGAGGCGAGGACGGGCGCGGCGTTTGATCTGCTGGAGGGGTCGAACCGCGTCGTGACGACGCCGAGTGGGATGGAGGCGAGAGAGGCGAGGGCGGGTGGCGAGGAGGAGGAGACTGGTGAGTTTGAGTACGTGTTTGGTGTGGGCGCGGGGGCGGTGGCGTATCAGAGGAGCAACGCGGATGGGAGCTGGAGCACGGTTGCGGAGGGCCGGGTTGCGTGTTAAGCGTGCGTGGGGATGTAATGAATGTTTTGGACATGTAGTAAATATTACGAGTGATGTATTTGGAGGTTTTGGTACTGCCGCGCCCTGCCGTAGTTGCACTGCACGGATGTGACAGCAAGTGACTGTTTTAAGAAAGCACGCAATGATGCAGATGCGGGAGCTCAATTTAATCAGGCCTGGTCGATTGCACTTCTGAAGTTGTACTGACTTTATCATGCGCTTTTGTAATCATATTTGCTTCGCGATGTGTCCTGCGCGCTCAGTGAGCGACTTCATACAAGGTCACTTGTGCCTCTGCCATAGACAATGGTCTCAGCCGGTGATGCGCGACGGCCATAACCTCTTTGCATCCAGCAGCAAGATCGAGTACCGAGACTCGTCTGATGCCGAGTAGCTCGAAGCCTGGATAGACCGACGCTCGAGACTTTGGGCCTATGGAAAATGTGTAGCCAACAGCTTAGCAGAGAGCATCGGCTGACATAAGCAGGACCAGTTCTCTAGGCGTAGAGAGCGGAGCAGATCTGGCACAAATCTGGTCGTCTACTATTGGGGGCTACAGCGGTAAAGGCGGTGTGCTTGACTTGGAGTACGTCTCTGATCTCTCTATACAGTGTGGTCGTAACGGGTCCAAGAGTGCGCGAGTGTGTCAGAGGCAGGCAGCAAACAGACCAAACTTCTACTATTTAGACAGCTGTGTGAAAATCGAAATATTGAATCTTTGACGGGTAAGAAAAATTTACATTTATAAAATCGATACTGTGATTAGCCTCTTCGTTGACGACTGGCTAACACTGTACTTTTCTGCCTTCACACTGTAGGAAGTGGCAGAAAAAGCTCCACTAGCACGCCGGAATCTACTGCTCCCCCGCTTTTAACGGAAAAAAGTGCTTTAGCCTAGCCAATCAGATACTACCCCAAGCGAACGTGCAAGATCAAATGTATCTTACATAACGGTATGACCGTGATGCTCCCCCTACCATCTATTCAAGCCCTCTCTAGTTGGGTCTTCGTGGAGAAAGATCGAACGGTTGTCTCCGGTGCTGATATATTTGTCGATTGCAGTAATTCGACACACCCGGTATCAGTACATATGTTCCATGCCCAAAATCATAGCAGTTCGCACTTCGGGCTCCGATCGTGCCGCATTCCAAACACGAAGTCACCCACCCATGGCGCTGCATCGCGCAGTTCAGACGGATCCATCGGGAGACACAGAAGGCTATTCGTCCTCGGTGGCGGTGAGGGCCCTCTTCGCAAGCAAACGCACTCTGCTTTTCCATTGGTCGTCCGCGGAACAACTCTGCCTCTTCTGTCGCAGTTTGATTTCTACTCTCTAGATAAGAGCTGCGCAACCACTCTGGTCTCAAAAAGGAATAATACAACCACAGATCTGCGCTGGCCTCGAGACCGCCGACGCGTCGACTCCGTTTAGGACGGCACAATGTGCGGTGGCCAGTCGTGTGACGGGACACGAGACTATGACGTTGCCGTCCGAGCTAGTCTTACTGTGGAGGGGAGGAATGTTTGCTGCGCACGCAGCCCCTGTCTCGGGCGGGCTGGGCAAACTTGATTATCGTGCAGACGCTTGGTACGGATGCAGCACGATCTTCGATGTTACGGGCCCGCCCCCCTCAGCGTCAGACTAGGCGCGCCGCTGCTAGGCTGTGTCTGGTGTGGATGCACGGATGGATGCGGCAAGGACGATTGAGAGCCTTGCGATTGGCGGCACGCTTGAGACTTGCAGAGGAAGAGGACCATGGCCCCTGTAGGCTGTGACGTCTGAGGATCAGAGTTATACACAAGCCCAGCACACATGAATGTTCTGGTTGATATCCGACGTCAGAGGATCAGCCGTTTTACACGTTACCCTCTGAACCCTTCTCGACTTTCAAAGAACTTGTTCGGCCATTACATACTCTAGTGCGCGGCCTCGCCGATCTCCGCGGACCACCTTAAAAGCTACACCCCGTAACTGATTGAATGCCGAAATCTGCCTGCTTTTCTCGTTTCTTCCCAACGAGCCCACTTACCAAACATCAGACTCAGTAGCAGCCAACGTCTTTGCAACTCGTGTGACATCTATGCTTCAGGCCAGTGATCAGGATATCAGGCCGAAGATATGAGTGAGCCAACAGCGCCCCGGCCTGAGACACGCCGCCACGTCTCCTTCACTACCGTCGAGTGGGAAAAGACACCCGGACAAGATGAAAGCGGCGGTAATCATAGTCGCCCCGTAGCACCCCGAAGTCTGTCTGACCACCAGTCCAACCCCCGGAGGCACGCGAGCACCCCCGTAGCGGCGCCGGCGGCATCGCGGCCGTTGCAGCACCGCCCGCAGCAGCAACGCAGCATATCCTTCTACGACACCCGCTTCAAGCCCTCCGGCCCGAACCTGGATCTCCGCAAGGGCAGCGTCTCCGGTCCCTTTGCCTTTCTCAACCCAACCACGGCCATCTTTGACATTCGAAGCGATGACGCCGCCGGAAACGCTGAGCGAGCACGCATACGGTGGAACGCACGCGAGTTCCGCAAGGGTCAGCCCGCACTACACCCTTACCACAGACTCTACTAACATGCCTTTTGTTTTTTCAAGGTCGTCACGTTTACGTCCTACCGCGTTCTGCTCCTCTCGCCCAGCGCCTCCGCAACAACTCGCACCCGCGGCGCGTCCTGCTGGGTCTCTGGCGCATGGCCACGGTCTATCCCTACTGGGACGTCTCGTGGCTCATCGGCGTGAGCTTCACCGTCGGCTGCGCGCTCTTCATCGCCTGCGGCTTCTTCTACTGGCTTCCCATCGCGTACCCGGAGACGGCCTTCCCGCACGAAAAGGACGTCGCGGGCGGGCTGACGGCATTCATCGGCGCCACGCTCTTCCAGATCGGCGCCGTGCTGCTCATGCTCGAGGCGTGGAACGACCGCGCCGAGGCCAAGTTTGGCGGCGCCATGGAGAGCTTCTTCGCCGAGCGCTTCGGCTTCAGCCACCGCGGGCGCAGCAGCCAGATCACCAAGAAGGACCTCGCCCTCGAGTCGCCCGGCAGCAGCACCGCGACGTCGCCCGACGAGGAGCTGGCCCTCCCCGACCCGGCGGCCAGCGGCGCGTCGCCCCCCGGCGAGCGCGAGTGGCAGTGGCTCCCGAGCTGGCACGACGTCAAGACGCACTACGTGTACGAGATTGGCTTCCTGGCCTCGTCGACCATGGCGGTGGGCGCGACCGTCTTCTACCTGTGCGGCATCCTGGCGCTGCCGGGCATCCACCTGTCGGTGCAGGCCAAATGGGGCCTGTACTACGTGCCGTACCTGGTCGGGGGCATCCTGTTCGCCGTCTCGTCGGCGCTGTACATGCTCGAGACCCAACCCAACTGGCACACGCCGCAGCCCTTCAAGATCGGCTGGCACATCGGCCTCTTCAACTTCATCGGCGGCGTGGGCTGGACGCTGGCCGCGGCCTTTGGCTTCGGCCAGGCCCACTGGTGTCACTACCAGAGCGAGCTGTCGCTGATCTGGGCGTCGTGCGCGTTTACCTTTGGCAGCGCGCTGCAGTGGTACGAGTCGCTGGAGAAGTATGTCTTTATTATTGAAGACTAATGGCTTTTTTCCTGATTCTGTTCATTTTCTTCTTCCTTCTTTCTTTCTTGCGTTCTTTCTCTTCTTCTCCGAGCGATATTGGCGAGTATCTATATCCATTGTAGCGTAGCGATGAATGACGAAGTCCAGTATTTCATAATGTTTGCAATGGTCCTCCTACAAAGGCACGCCATCAATTTTCAAAGCTATGATTACTACTAGATTGTAACAGTCTGGTTCAGCCTCGCGCGAAAAAGAAAAAAAAAAAGAACGTAGCATCACTTCATC
Organism: Niveomyces coronatus; assembly: GCA_018831755.1. NCBI lineage: Eukaryota > Fungi > Ascomycota > Sordariomycetes > Hypocreales > Cordycipitaceae > Niveomyces > Niveomyces coronatus. The sequence continues at coordinate 3,556 of JAFEME010000119.1, read as the reverse complement.
ACATAAATCTACATCATTAGTTATCTCCGGTTCCCTTCTTCAACACACAACCCATTCCCCCCCACCGCGTCCTACACATCAAGCACGCACTCCACCTGGCGGTACCGACAGCCCGCCTCGTCCCTGTACTTTGGTGGCAGCGCCGCCCCCTCGGGCAGCACGCGCTGCGGCTGCGCGCCCTCCTCGGCGACGACCTGCAGCGGCAGCAGCAGCGCGACCTCGGTGCGGCCCGGGCCGAGGCACACGACGACGCGCAGCGCGTACGTGCGGGACACGAGGCAGCTGTGGAAGGTGGGCAGCAGCATCTTGCGGGCGGCGTCGACGGGCAGCTCGAAGACGGCGTCGACGGCCGCCGCCAGCGAGGAGGAGTCGGACCAGCCAGCGAGCCCGACCTGCTGCTGCTGCTGCTGCTGGGGGCGGCGGTGGCGGCGCCACGCGAGCGGCGCGTCGGCGCGCATGCGGAACGCGGGGCCGCAGCGCGCGTACTGCAGCGGCACGGCGCCGCAGTCGAGGCCGGCGGCCTCCGCCGGCGGGCCGCGGTCCGGGAACACGCCGGTGTGCGCCGTGCTGTAGTGCGTCCTGGTGACGAGCCGGGCGGTGATGCCGTGGAGCGCGGGCGGGGCGGGCGCCGAGGAGACCGGGCGGAACTCGAGGCGCAGCGGCAGGCGGGACGGCGCGGCGCGGCGGCCGTCCGGGGAGATGCGGACGGTGCTCGGCTGCACGGCGGAGACGGTGACGGTGCCGAGGCGCCGCGAGAAGAGCGACTTGCGCAGCGCCCTGGACCGGACAAGGCGGTAGTCGGCGCCGCTGCGGCCGTGGGGGGCCACGTCGAGGGGTGCGTCCTCGTCGTGCGCGGGGAGCACGCTGATGCGGCGCCAGGCCTGGGCGCACACGGCGGGGGGGTCCTCGTCGTGCTGCGGGGCGGCGGGGGGCGAGCGGAGCACGGACACGACGACGCAGTACTCTATCCTGGCCGTGTCCGGGCCGTCGTCCTCGCGGCCGGCCCAGCAGCCGCGGCCGAGACTGGGCGGCGGGCGCAGGTGGTGCTCCTGCAGGTTGCCGGCGGCGGCGCTGGTGCAGGTCCCGACGGGGAGGCGGCGGGGCACGACGAAGTGGATGGGCAGCGCGTAGGTGCCGCCAGCCCGGAGGACGCCGCCGCCGTCTGGTGCCGGTGCGTCGTCGTCGTCGTCGTCACCGCCACCGCGGGGGGGCATGTCAAGGCGGAGGAAGCGGTGGGTGACGGAGTCGATCTCGGGGGTCATGTAGCTGCGGGTGGTGGCGAGGCCGAGGAGCTGGACGGCGACGCGGTCGAGGGGGATGTCCGGGCGGTGGCGGGGCACGCGGACGAGGGCCTCGCCGACGACGGGGCTGCCGGGCTGGTAGGTCCGCGCGGAGTAGTGGTTGGCGAGGTGGATGGAGATGCTGGCGGCGAGGGAGGCGGCCGAGGCGGCACCGCGCTTGGGGCGGTGGGTGATGGGCTTGTCGCCGGCGGCGGCCGGGGAGGAGGGAGGCTTGGAGGGCATGATGGGGTGGGGGGGACGAAAAAAGAATATATGATTTGGTTTTTTTCTTATTATTATGGTTTGACGGAATGCGGGTGGAAGAGGGTTATTATACTTTGATGCAAATGCTTGCTTGCGAAATGACTGCTACCCGCCACGCGAGGGACTCTTCTTTACATGATGAGGGCGGCGGCGGCAGGTAGAAGACGGCTCTCAGTCACCGACAGGCAGCGGAATGATGGAAATGTGTGACTTGATGTTTAAAGGGGAAAAGGAGAAAATGATGAGATGTGAAGAAGAAAAGAAGGAAGAGAATCAAGGTCTTGGGTGTTCAAGTCTTGGGTTGCTGCAAGTCTCCCGTTTGGAGGAAAGCGAGCGCCACGAGACTGAGACAGGAGTGAGAGAGAGTCACGGGCGGCAAAAGGAAAAAGGGGGGAGAGAGAGAGAGAGGCAAAGAGAAGAAGAAGATGGTGCATACAGGGCATTTTTTGTCTCGGGACGGGAGGGTGTCATGGGTGGTGGTGGTGGTGGTGGCTTCAGCTGTTCTGTCTGGTCTTTTCCCCGCAAGGCTTGGCAGCGACATCGCAACGCCTCTCTTTTCTTTTGCTATTCTCGGCTACTCTTCTTTTCAAAAACACCTCTTTTTTTTTTCTCTCAATGCAACGCAATACGTATTCTTTTTTTTTTTTTTTTTCCTCTCACTGTACTAATTCTCACTTACAATTGCCATGTAGACGTGGGTACCAGCTCGAATGAGTCATGGGCGTTCGTTCTGCCGTGTTTCTGTCTTACCACACCTATAAGCGTTTGTTGGGCTTATGCCTTTTTAACTCGGCTTTATGCATTTGCTCGGCTCTCGCGACAAATTCTTGAAAAAAAAAAAAAAGCATGGGGTGGCAGGGTATTGACTATCAGATCCAAAGGAAAATTCAGCACGGCGGCGACATGAGATGAATTGCGCGGTATCGGCCAAGCAATGCACCGAATTCGCCACGAATAACGAGAAAAAGGGCGGCGCCCTCCGAATCAAAACCACAATGACTCCATCGTGGGCAAAAAGAAGAAAAAAAAAAAAAAGGTAGCCAAAGACATCATCACCCTTTTTTCGAAACGCATGCATGGCTTCTAGGCTACCAGTCGAGAATCCTTCTAGGCTCACTTTTTACCCCTCCCTCCCGCATAGCAGCACACGCAGGTTCACTTCTGCGGGGAGACGTCCAATCAGTTACTACGAAACCCCTCTCTCTCTTTTTCTTTTCGCCTCTTCCAGGCTCTGTAGCGTTCCCCGGAGGGCCTTTCTGAGAGCCTGGTGGCTCTGGCGGCCAGCATTGCGCCACAAACCAGCCTTATTAGAGCGTACATGCAGTACATACCGAGGCCTGGGTGAACAGGCTGGCATATGAGAGAATCTCTGTCTGCCTTTTCACTCTGTAAATCTCAGACAGTGACCGTGGCTACTCCCCCTCCGGAATGAAGCATCCCCGTATTCGAAACATACTTTCTTGTGTCAAGTATCGCAACCAAGCCAACTCGGTGTCCCTACCAATGCGAAACACTACACCGCATGTCCCGGTACCAACAGCGTGACTTTCCCCAAGACTTACCTTACCCATCAGGTGGACAGAAATAAGCGTGCAGTGTTTGCTTGTCAACCCGCGTGCGCACCACTCAATATTTTTGTTCACCGCCTCCCCTGCAGCAACCCCAGTTTCTACAGTATCTTCTCCCCCACTGCAGGCGGTAGCCGGGCCAGTCCAGCCGTCAGCGCACACGCATTGCCATCACCCAACAAAAAGCGACACAACAAAACGAAAACGACATCAAGTCACTACAATCAAAAAAAAAAAACCACCACCAGGACATCATCTCACCCCAGCTCTCTCCTCTTCACACGTGTGGCTCCCTGTCAAAACAACGATCCCGTGCCCTCCTCCCCATGGCCGTTACCATCCTGACTCGCGCAAATCTCCATTATCCCGCGGCCAAATACTGGTCGGAACATAACTCTAATTATTACACTTGTTTTTGAAAAAAAAAAAAAAAAAAAAAAAAAA
>JAFEME010000118.1:0-65936 GCA_018831755.1 Niveomyces coronatus | reverse complement strand
GGGTTGTTCAGTGTCAGAATTGCAGAGCTAGAGCCTTGGTAGGAGGCTTCTGGTTTTTGTTTGTTGACGTGATTCAAGCGTGTAGTCATGATGTGTGCTTTATTATACTTGTTCTATGGTCGAGGCTGAGTATAGGCGCACACCAGAGCCCTGCTATGTATGCTCCGTCGTTGACGATGCGTCTAGATGTCCTGCTCTGCTTGCTCAGAGCGCAACCGTCCTCCATCTTCTCGCGCCTCTCTCCTACAGACAAACCAAAAAGGGAAAATCTCGGCGTATGCCATTGAAAAATTCGTCCAATGGGACATCCTCCTCATATATTTGTCAACGCGAATCCACCACTAACATGAAAAAGAACCAGGTTATCCAGGCATAGTGCAATCTCAAACTGGATTTTATTCTATATATTTTTTTATTCTTATATATTTATTCCCGTACATTGCCCTGTGTCCAGTCGCTTCTCGGCTGTCTGGGCGGTTCATCCCGTATAGTGACCGGGAAATCGTGCAATTTCCCCTTCTCGCTGCTGCCTGGAGTCGTCACGGAACTGGCCCGATAGGCAGGTGTGAATATATGTATTATCATTTTTTATTTTTTTTTTTCGTCAATACGACTTTTGAAATCCGTCAAACGTACTCTCTTTTCTTCTCCATTCACCGTCATTTGTGCGTTTATGCTCATGTACCATCGCTCAATGTCATTTGGTCTGTTCACAGCTAGTCTCAGATTCTAGAACACCGTCAACTCTCGTATATGATAGTAAACAATTCACAAAAATACTATATGAGGACCATGCCCATCAAGATTACAAGACTTTGATAGCCGAACGCGCAAAAAAAATACACAGCCTCATCCCCAAACATGAGACAAGTCTGGCGCCCTCAACACCAATGACCATCCTCTCCCAACGTAGCCGCAAATCACCAGCAACATCCGAGAAGAAGGAAACAAAAGTTCAAGACACCAGCCATCATCGCTCACCGTCACTCGTGTGACAACGACGTTTTTTTTTTTTTCCTTGCACAGACCACACCGTCTATTCTCCTTTTCGATCGTCAGTCTCTTCTCTCCGAGCCACTCCCGACTTGATTCAACATCCCAGCACGCTTCTACCTCTCTCCTTCCCCCCCCCCCCCCTTCGGTAGCAGGATGCAACGTTTCAAGTTTGCTCGTGATAAGTACCTTCTGAGCCTTGACACTTGAACCTTGTCGCACACCACAACTCCCCCGGGCGGTCCGGCTTTCCGCTGGCCCCCAAAATTTGCCTTGCTCTGCCGTGTTTCCACTGTGGGGGGGTGCTTGTCGTGGTCTGTGTGTTTGCCCTTTTTTTTTTTTTTTTTTTTTTTTTTTTTTTTTTTTTTTTTTTTTTTTTTTTTTTTCCAGTGATTGCATTTCTGTTTATAAAAAAAAAGTAAAGATATTGGCCCCTACAGATAATGTGTTAGATAGAAATGTTTATTATAGGTTACCATTAGTGTTATCAAGTTCTGGCGTCAGTCGATTCCAGTTACCTACCGCTGCAGCCCACCGAAATTTGGCCACTTTCTTGGATCGACTTGCCTTAGCAGGTAGTTCCGACGTAATGATGGACGGAAGAACCACTGATCTTGCCTCTGTCACCGTCTGGTCAAGAATAGCCGATGAAATCCAGTGATCCCATCCAATCAATTCTTCGTTTCATACCTCATAGATCTCTTTTTTCACACTTCCATCTGTGTCATTGCTCGATCATTGTAGCGGCGAAATAGCTGCAGGGTAGCTTTAAAAAAGCTCAGGCCTCCAGTGACATAATTTCATCGGTTTCCAATTACGACCCGAAAACCTGGACGACTTTCATTATAGACTCAAAGCACGATTATTTAAACCTGCAGCCGTGTAGCTCAATTATGGTGTCAAAAGAACCCTTTGTATCGCAATTGTTAAGAAAATTCTCCTTGGGACGAGCAATACTGATCCATCCTGTTAATACTATTTCTTCCGTACATTTATTTCCCTTTGAGCACTTTAGTCTCGGCAGATACTTCATGAAACCGACATCATATTTGGTAATTTTTCATGTATGAGATTGTACATATTCTATAAAACATCATTAAAGAGGGTCGTATGCCTCGCTCAGCCCATCCGTCTGGGCCGACCGACCCTTTCTTTCCAACCCGACTCCGCTCTTCACCCACTGACTACCCACATCAGAACCCGGCCGCAGGGTAATTCTCCAGCATCTGCAACTCGTCCTGCAGCAGGTTGAGTATGTTCTCGTACCCCGCCGTCCAGTCCATCGTGCCCATGGTCGACATGTCCCACTCCGCCGGCATCGTCAGCGCCGCATCTCCCGGCGCCCCGGCCACACGGCTGTCGACCGGCGTGCCCTGCTGCTGCCCGTATTCCCCACCAGGCACATCATACCTCATCGACGGCGTGGGCACCTGCGACTGCATGAGGCTCTGCTGGTGGTGGTGATGTCGTCGCTGCTGCTCTTGTTGTAACTGCTGCTGCTGCTGTTGCTGGTGTCGCTGGCATAGGATGGCAAGCTGCTGCTGCTGCTGGTGGAACTGCAGGTGCTGCCGCTGGTGTTCCGCCGCCTCGCCGTAGTGGTCGAGCCACTGGGGCATCTCGGGCACCGTGGTCGGCATGTTGTTGAGCTTGAGCTTGACGCTCACGAATAGCGCGGCCACTTCGCACATGACGTAGCATAGCTGGTGGAAGCGCTTCACGCGGTGGGACACGTCCAGCGCGATGCTGAGAGACTGGACAAAGTCTTGAAGAAGAGCCAAATCGTCTACCGATAGCGTTTCGAGAATGTGGCGTAAGATGACGAAAAAAGGAGCAAACGGAGTGTGCAAGATCGTCCTGTAACCTGTCGTTAGAGAGGACTTCTGCGTGTCTGCTTGTTTCTGAGGGATAGTCATTCACGTACCAGTTGATATAAGTCGACTTTGCGTACTGTCCGAGACTCATTATATGCATTGACCGTTTATGCGTTTGTATCGCCCTGCGCGCCGCCTCGACGCACTCAGTCTTGAACATTTCTGGCCCCTCCAGAGCCGACATGGCCTGGTACACGAGCGTCAGGTTGATAGATAGCTGGATCTGCTCACCGGCCCGGAAAATCTCCGTCAGGCCGTGCGCGTCCTCCTTGCCGACCGGGTATTGCACCTGGTGCGTCTCCGCCTCGTGTAGTAGCGCCGTGCACTCGGCCGCGAGGTCCCTGGCGTGCGCTATGCGGCCGGCGATCGGGGTCGCGCGGGCGGCCGGCGAGTAGAGGCGCTCGTAGATGCGGCCTTGAGAGATGCTCGAGCGCACCCAAAAGTTGGTCATTTGTCGGGCGTCAGTCCCCCCACTGCCGCCACCGCCGCCGCTGCCGCCTCCGTCGCCATCGGCGGCAGCGGCTTCGGGGTTGAAAGTGAAGGAGAAGTCGTGTGGTATGTCAATGTCGTATTCGGGAATGCAGGAGCCGCGGTTGAGTCGCAGACAGAGCGCCTTGTCCAGGATGTAGACGTTCCAGAAGAGCACGCGCTCGAGACGGAGAGTGGCGGGGGACTTGTGGTTCGCGACCCCGACGGCGACGCTGGAGAAGCCTGCGGCGAGACATAGCTGTGCGGCCGCGGCGGTGAGCTGCCATGCGACTGCAGGCTGCGACCGGTCGACCGAGACGTATGCCTTACCGACGTGTGTCAGTACGAAGAAGTATAGGTTGCGAGCTCTGAGTCAGGGCAGACGAACCCCTAATAGCAAACCCTGCACATTTTCGGCAGTAGAAGAGAGCAGCAACGGCAGGTTGGCGAGACCCGTCTCGACGTTGGCGACGCACATCTGCGCATACTTTTGATACTCGGCGAGGAGGTCGGGCTGGACGGTGAGCATGCTCGACTCCTCGAACGTGTAATACAGTAGCGAGCTGACGAGGACAAACTCGATGCTCGAGATGTTGTCGAGGCGCGCATATGCTCGGCGACAGACACCAATTGCGTCATTCAAGCCGACGAAGGAGCACATGAAGCTGACGAGCGTCGGAGAGCCACCTAGTACGAAGCAGTGATCACATTAGCATACAACTATAGCTTTGCTATTGCGCCAGATTCAGAAAAAAAAAAGAACGTTGGAGCCTAAGGGTTCTCAGATTTACCAGCCATACTTGTCAGTCTCTCTAGAGCGGCAAAGGTCACCTGTGGGGGTGGGACCTCGAGCTTGCCCACGCCACCGGGCGGCAGGGGCTTCTGCATCGGAAAGGGTGTCGGCTGCTGTGCGTGTCCCGCACCGACAGCGGCGGCGGGCGGGGGTATCGAGGAGCGGCGACCGCTGCGATGCCGCCTCCTGCCGAGGAGGTCGTAGAGGCTGCCGAGGGCGGCGCCCATCTTGGCGTCGACGCCATAGAGCGTGGTGCTGCGGACGGCCTGCTTGAGCAGAGCGACGGTGATGTCGGTCTGGACGTTGAGGCCCTGGTCGGGCTCGGGCTCGCTCTGGTCGATGTGGGCGGGGGTGTTTGTGGTGGAGGGGTCGGAGAGGTTGACGCTGGCGTTGGGCGTGGGCGCGTCCCTGCTGCCCCCTCCGGCGGCGGCGGTGGCGGCGTCGCTCTCGTCTTCGTCGTCATCGTCGACGCGGTCGTCGTCGTCGTCGGGACCCTGGCCGAGATTACTGCTGCCGCTGTCGCCGCCGACGGCCTGATTCTTTGATCGCCGCTGGAGCAGCCGCTCGATGCTGCCGAGGCTGGCCTCTATCCTGTCAATCTTTTGCTCACTGCGTGGATGGCGGCGCGCGGTCAGTCACTGTTTCTTCTTCTTTTGTCTCCCACCCTCCCTCCACCTCCCCCATCCACAACACCCGACGGCATGAGAAATGGGCCCCAGAGAAAAGGAAAAAACATACTACAGAGAAGATATGTGAATGCGCTGCTTGCGCTGCAGTCCGCCCTGCTCGGCGCCACTGGTGGTGCATGTGCGCTTGGCCGATCGGCAGCTCGCGCATGGAACCTTTTTGTCGCAGCGTGTCTATCTTCCGCCGCAAGCGCAAAGCAAAAAAGCCATGAGCGAACCGTCAGCTTCCATGGTCCGCGTGTGTCTCTTCAAGTGTGCGTTGGGCTTCTCATACCTTGCTACGTCTGCATTGATCGCACTGGGGGCGTAGAGCACATGTAAGCCTTCATCAAGTACCGTACAGTCAAGCTTGGATGACTAATTGAAGGGCTGCGTCTTACCGCTCGTCGGGCAGACTGCTCGGCGGGCTGAAACTCTGGCGATGCCATTTTATCCTCGGCAATCTGTGTTTGGTCTCCCGGGGGTTCGTTTCGTATGATCTGGACGGAAGCCAGCAAACGGCTGATAAAACAAGTGCTGGGCGACGGCGCCCTGTGACGTTGACGACGCCAATCAAGAGGGTATTATGATTTCGCCAAACCCCGAGAGGACAACTCGGACAAGCACCGAAACTCCGCAAAAAAAGCTCAAGACTACCGATTAATGACGCTCAGCCGCTGCCGCGAAAGAAGAAGCCTGAATAAATAAGAAGCGTCTCGTTACACGGTGATATTGGGATGATGAGAAGTACAGGGAAAGAAAAGAATGGAATAAAAAGAGACGAGGCAACGCATCCGTCTCGGAAAATCGTCAAGGTTTTTGGCTCAGGACACACGCCGCCGCCACTAGCCAAGGAAGAGGCTGATCCAATCGATCCCCCCAATGCGAATCCACAGTGACCGACCAGCTAATACAATACCAGGGCATCATTTCAGGAAACGATGATGCTTTTTGCTGTCTTGATCCTGTCCTGTCCACTCCTCTGCACTGCCCTGGCCCCCCCCCAGCCGATTGGCGGCGGCATGTTTAAAGACCGTGCTAATAATGATAAGCACTGTATATCGTACTGTCCTACCTGCTTTGTTTGATCCTGGCTGATGAGATGAGTTTGTATGAAAGAATTTATTGATTTCTTCGGAGAATTCTAGGCTTGTCCGATTCGAAAGCTTGAAGTAGCTTTGGTAATTCGATAGACTCCGCGTTACTTTCTACATGCGTCTACTGTAAGTCGCTCTCGGCCTAAGTTTATCACCAGGTGAAGCCTCATCCGTGTTGCAGGTAACACAACAGAAGCTTGCGTGCCTGAGGAAAGAAGAGAAGAAAGAAAAGAGGAGCATAAAACGCCTTTACTTTATCTGCGATAGTGATCCATCGTCTCATACTCCCTCGTCATCTCCATATTGTTTCTGCTTCTGCTGTTGCCATCTACAAGCCGCCGGGATAACTAGCACATGCGATGCAGCCCTCTTGCGAAACCTCAAAATCCTCCCCACTGCGTGAGTTGGGTACGTATATTTTGCACTGTTGTTTCCGATTCTTTACTGACTATTATAGAAATATGTGAAAAGGCCGAAACGTATGTCGACAAAGACGACGACATCGTCTTTGACCACACCAAGGTCATTCTGCGCGGCCCCAACGATGATTATTTCCTTGCCAAGACGGGACAGCGCGCCTTCACGGCGGCAGGCATCGACTTCAGTGAGCTAGATGTACAGAGGATTCCTGACGAGCACATATGGCCGTTGGCCGACGATGCGTACACGGTTGCTCCCGATCCGATGCCTTCTGACTGCTACCTCAAGCGGGCTAGCCTCCTGCACTACGAGACTCCCCGTGACGGATCCAATCATGCTGCCGTGATCTCGACGGAGATACGTGCCTGTGAGATACTGAGGAGGCATCCGCATCCGAACATCGCTCGCTACATGGGTTGCTGCGTCAAGGACGGGAGAGTCATCGGCATCGTCTTATCAGAGATACGCCACGACTCTATCGAAGATGCTAGAAGACGGCGTTGATTTTGATCGTGAAGCTGTCATGCAAGGCATAGAGGCGGGTGTGAGTCACATGCATAGCTTGGGACTTATACACAACGACATCAACCCGGAGAACGTGATGCTGGACGGCAACACACCGGTGCTCATCGACTTTGACTCGTGCATACGGGAGGGAGAGAAGCTTGGCTGCAAAGCGGGGACTATGGGATGGAGCCGGGAGAATGAAGTCTACGCGGAGCGCGAGAATGACAGGTACAGCCTTTCACTGATGCGTGCAGCTATTCTAAATTAGCCTCAACGAGTCTTGAAATACAAAAATTCCGTCTGCAAAGCCGACGATCTTGAAAACGACACTCCTCACTGGCTCGGACTGCTCTTCCGTGCGGGCGGGACATAGCTTGCCGACCATTTGCACCGCGGCGATCCGCAGTCTATCTGCCTCCGTCGATACGTGCTCCCGTCGTTGCGATACAGCGTGACCCATCCACAGTGGATGGTCAGAGGCTGACAATCAGACACCGCCATTATGATCTGGTTTCGGGGAGTTAGTGAATGACCTTGATTGAAGAAGCAAGAAGAAACGCATACTTTGAAATGGATCGCCTTATTTGAGATGTAATGTTGTTGCTCTCGTAGCGGTTGTTGCTTTTGTCGTGGTTGAGGATAAAAGTCAAGTTGCGTGCAAGGTTGGAATAGTCATGTCGAACGCTGGGCCCAATCTCATTTTTAACTGCAGACCGTACCATCGGTCTCTTGATATTGTGAGACTAGATGAATAAGAGGGATATTAATGTTCTGCAGACAGCCTGACGTCAACTCGTCCAAGACTGTTTCGTAACCGCTGCAGTTAGCCGTCTCATATCTAGCCCCTTTCATGATACCACGGGGCCACGCAGGTATATGACGCAGCCCTGTATCTTGATCAATCACTTCTTCAATCTTTACTGCTGGCTTTTCTGAGCCGCATCTGCCAGAATTCTGCTTCCAGTCGATTTGCGCTTCATCAATTTGCCTGCTTGTGTGACAGGGCGAAGCATTGTCCGCTTCATCCCTGTTGGCATCGACGGACTTTTACGTGTCGTGATTTTTGCAAGAGAAAGAAACTTTATCCGAGTTGTATAGCTCGTGTATATGAACCTGTTAATGTAGGCTCCCCCGCGTTGGCGCCTCGCGGCGGTTCGTCATCATGTGTAGTTTCTGGCCACTTTTGCGGCGGTCTTTGCCAGTTTAATACGGGTTTGCCTTCTTGTATGAGCTCTCTTCTTTTCCGATCATAACATTTTTGAATAACCTCGATCGGCTTTAAATCAGCATCGTGGCCAAGGCTAACCTTGATCAGCGGCGGGTCGGGCAGCGGCGGCCAGTCAAGAAACTTGGGGGCCTGTGTGTGCGTCGTAATCTGAACACCTTGTCGACGCCGTTGGCGCCATTCATCCACAACTCTACGAAATTCGCAGACGGGATGATCCAGTAGAACGTCGGCATGCTTGGTCCAGTCCATTTCCTCGACCTTTGCGACGTCTTGATCCTCGTGCCTTTTCTCGCGTCGGGCGCTATCACGCGTGATTATCTCGTACAGCGTAAACACAACCCCCTTGATGTCGTTTCGGGCCTCGGAGTACCCAGCGTAGCCGATGCGGGCGGAAAAATTGAAGTCAAATAACATCAGCGTGTCAGTTGTCTCGTCGACGAGCAGATTTCTCGGTGCAACATCTTGGTGAGCAACTCCTAGTTGCAGGTTCAGCTCATCGATCACAGCAATTAGTTGGTGGAGCCACTCGAGCTTGAACGTGCGGGATTTGTTCTCCTCGAGTGTACCGCCAGGTATGTACTTCGATGTGAAGCCAACGAAAGATCCATCGAGCTCGTCAACAACTACCTTGTCGAAGGGGACAATGTTTGGGTGCTGCAGGCGACACCATAGGCTCATCTCATGCCAACTAGAGCTTACGTGCTGCATGAGGAAGAAGTACTTGAATACAAACTACAGAAGGATCAGCCGTGGAAGTTGGTTCCGCCCCCGAGGACTTTTTGTCTTTGCCGAACCTTGTCATCCGGTGTCGACGAAGAGGGGCAGTTCACCAAATCAACATTTGGAGCCAGCCTGGCGAGCTCGTGAAGCTCAGTGCGAGATATGGAGGCGGTGCCGGCAGGCAGTTGTGCCGCCTCGAGTGGAGGCCTCCACGCACACCATGTCTCGTCATCCTCGAGAGCATTGGAAGCGGACAGGATACGCCCATCCGGCGACAAGTGAAGGGAGTGCACATCGGCAGGCAGTTTGTCAATGTGCTTCAAAAGACATTCAAAGGCTAAGTCGGGCGACTCCTGCTCGTCGTCCATCTCGACTGAGACCAACCGTCGCTGGTCCCAGTCGATGATATGCCAGATGCTGGGGCCACCTGGCTCGATTCCACCACTAGGCGCATAAAATCTGTCATCTCTTGTCAGCATACTGTGGCGTCTTGGAAGTGGTGCAGTCAAGTAGTAGGATGAGATCAAGTATTCTTGAAAGCAGAATTCGAGAATGACGCAGCTTGGCAGGTCATGCATGTGTCGGCGGCGTGTAGCCGAAACCACTAATTATAAGGTACAGTACTGACTGGCCTGCGGATTCACGGATTTGTGCCGCCGGCGCTAAGATTAATGACTAATCAGGGACCGTGCCAATCACAGAGCACAGCGCTGAGGACCAGGGCAGCTGGGACCACCTTGCGCACTGTGCTGTTGTGGTGCCGCATTGATGCTAGCGAATGACAAATCGGAAACCCAAAGATGGCGCCTGCTCGGCCAATCAATCATTCTTCGTAGGTGGCCGGGCCTCACCTAAATCAGCTCGGCCCCAGTAGAACAACGAGGAGTTTAGGGGAGCAAAGCAATATGGGCGGCTCGTGGGTCTCAGCTCCCGAGCCTGGAGAGACAGTGAGGCTTCCTATCCGTGAATATACTTCAACTTTGTGTCCATTTATTGTCCACCTTTAGTCCTGTACTTAGTAGGATGATCGGCCAACGGTGGGCTTGATTCCCGCTCGCCTGCCGCCAGAGGACAAAAATAACCTCCGACGTTCTCGATCCTCCTCGCGGCGGCTGGCGCTTATTATGTGTCAACTAGGATTTATTTTTCCACTTCCTCCATAAGAAGAACACCACGTCCTGCGAGTGCTCCACGGCACAAGGAGGCGGCCAATAGCATCGCTTACCGTGCCTGCGGTTCGTTCGTGCTCGGCGCCTACGACTCTGGTCACCCGGCCCTGTCCAGTCGTGAACATGCTTACTTGGCCGCGATTGAGGATCCTGAAGTCGAGAAACTCCTTACAGTAACTTGGAGTCACGAAGTTGTAAGTTGAACACCGTGTGGTCCGTGGTCGCGAAAGCTTGAGGCCATCTTGAATCTGATGAACATAAAAGGACCTCCTGCCCCTTCGCCTCTTGAGATTGAAACTGGCCCATCATCCAAGGCAAACCAGCTGCGATTCGACCCGATACTCTCCTTCCTCTTGTTATACCTCGGATTTACCAAAAGGTACAGTTCGTTTGATTTCAATTATTTCCCCGTCTCTTCCCCTAGCTCATCAATCTTCTGACGCCAGCTGCACCCAGACACTTCGCTACTTTCCGAGTCATGGCACAGCATGTCATCGAGCCACACCAGATGGATGCTGTGGCTCGTGCCAACAGCGTCCCCAACCCCGACGGCCCCCGGGACTGCTACTGCGGGTGGTACATCTTCCTCAGCGCCATTTGCGGGCACCTGGCTCATAAGCATCCGTTGAAATGCGGCTCGAAAACCACCGGATCTGGTATAAGTGGTTTCTGCACCATACCTGCTCCGCAAAACAACGTGTACGCGCGCCTCAACAGGCCCTGTAAAGCCTGCCGTCGACCTTAGAATGAGCGACCGTGCCGTCCGCACAAATGAGAAAAGCAAGGATTCTGAATAATGTTCGATGGCTTCCGGCTTAGATGACTTATCTCCATACAATGGATTTAGCTACCTGTGTAACTAAGAAATTCCCCGCCTGTCACCCCTTGGCTGATGAGTGGTGAACGGGTTCGGAGTCTGAACATTGCGCGACATGTGGCGCTTTGACGCGCAATTCCGAGTTTCTGGGGAAAAGGAATATATATGCCTCTGCTATAGCTACGCTGTTCTATGTTAAGGTGCTGCTTTCATAATGGTTTATATAAAATAAGAAAACTAAGCCGGGTGTATATTGTAGTTGATCGTTGGTGATTCCGAGCAACTGCTTAAATCTTACTAAAATCCCCCCTTTTTATTATATTACTCTATTAAAAATAACTAGGTAAAAAAATTATTCTATAAAATAATATATAAAATAATACTAAGGCTTCTATAAAACTCTTTATAATTATTATAGTATTCTTATAGGATTGACTAGAATTAACTAGAATCGTCTAAAGAGAGATAACTTAAAAATTTACTAATCTTACTAGTAAAAAACATTTTTTTCCTTATATAGACTTATATTACTTAGTGCTATATATATAGCGCCTTAATAAGTCTAGTAAAACATATTTATAATATTTATCTAGTATATTTATTAAAGCGACTAGTTTATATATTTTAATATTTAAATAATAGTAATTGCTTTTTATTTTTCTATTAGAAGCCTATTGCTACTAAAGAAAATAAAAGGGAGTTATTTATAATAGCTTAGCTTACTATAATAGTAGCTTATTCTAAGTTATAGAAAAGTCTATTTCTTAAAAAGTAGCTAAGTAAATAAGAAGTAGTAATATAATCTAATAGTTATATAATATACTTATAAGGATTATATATAAGTGTAGTAGATAATATTTACTATAATTATTAGTAAGTAAGGTAATCCTAAATTATAGTAAAGAGATAGATAGATATATAAAAAATAGAAATTCTAGTATCTAGATAGTCTAGATCTCTACTAATTAGTCTAAGTAAAAGTTTTTACTATTAGAAATAACTTCTTAATAGTACTTATTATATATTATCATAAACTAACTCTTTAAGTATTAAGCCTATTTATATTTACCTAACTTACTTCCTAAGAAATAGATCTTTCTATAACTTAGAACAAGCTATAATTATAAATTAGTTTATTATAATATATAGTAAGTACTATTAAGAAGTTTATTATATGCCTATAAGGCCTATTCTACTATACTAAAAGGTTCTAACTATAGTAATATGCTATAGTCGTTAATAAACTCCTATATATACTAATAATAATTATTTATTTATAATAGCGTTATAGAACTATAGAAAAAAAATAAAAGAAAGGGAAACTAGAGGTCCTAGGGGAAAACCTATTCTCTATTATTAAAAATATAGTAGGATTAAATTAATTAGTATTTTAATAGAAAGCTATAAATCTATAATAAATGAGCTATATATTTATATATAATATTTAAAGCTTATTTTACCTAAATATTATAAGCTTATAATATTCAAATAATACAATATAAGACTTACTTTATAGGATAAGTAGGCTCTAGAACATGTATATGTCTAGATAGACTTAATTGATAAGGAATTGGCTTATAACCATTTTTTACCACACGTGCGCCCTTGGTGGAGTCGAAAATGACTAAGCGTGCGCCCGAGCCGCTTATGTCTATAGCAAGCCTCTGCAAGATTCTCCATGTAGTTATTTAATAACTAACCACTTCTACAACCGCTCTCGACGTCTCTGCAGGTCAGCGGCTTTCTTCTTGTTCTTGGCCTAAACTCACATCTATTCGCTACCATTTTCAACTTCTCGACGAGCAGCAGCAGCAGCAAGCAAACATCATGGCGTCGGTCGCTCATTCGTTGCAGTCTTCGCTACCGCAACCGAGATACACAGGCGAGGATGAGGAAATGCCCTCGTACGCCAAGCAGCGCGGACCGCGCATCGTGGCTGCTGGCCAGATCGACGAGACGCAGGTCGTGCTGAAGCGCACCGGCCCGCCTGCGTACGGACAGCGCTCAGGATGGAGACCGCGCTCGCAGGAGGACTTTGGAGATGGAGGCGCGTTCCCAGAGGTGCCTGTCGCGCAGTACCCTCTAGAGATGGGCAAGAAGGGGTCAACGACGAGCAACGCGCTCGCCATCCAGGTCGACGCCGAGGGAAAAGTCAAGTACGACGCAATCGCGCGACAGGGCCATGGCGCGGGGCGCATCATACATACCTCTTTTAGCGATCTGATCCCGCTACGACAACGAGCCGACGCTGGCGAGA
The DNA here is from genome assembly GCA_018831755.1 of Niveomyces coronatus. Taxonomy (NCBI): domain Eukaryota; kingdom Fungi; phylum Ascomycota; class Sordariomycetes; order Hypocreales; family Cordycipitaceae; genus Niveomyces; species Niveomyces coronatus. Next base: position 52,931 of record JAFEME010000118.1, on the reverse strand, counting down.
TCGATCTGTCGCGCCCGAGCAAGGATGTTGTGGGGGCAACGAAGGAGCGCACAGAGAACGCCCTGGCGAAGCTGACGAGCAGCGCAGTAGCATCGCAAAAGCCAAAGAACGTCAACGTTGGCCAGCGCTCCGACCCGACCTTTGTGCGCTACACGCCGGCGAGCCAGATGGGCGATAACTCCAAGAAGCAGGATCGCATCATGAAGATTGTCGAGCGGCAACGCGACCCGATGGAGCCGCCAAAGTTCAAGCACAAGAAGATCCCGCGCGGCCCACCGTCGCCGCCGCCGCCAGTCATGCACTCGCCTCCACGAAAGCTCACGGCAGAAGACCAGGAGATGTGGCGAATCCCGCCGCCCGTTTCCAACTGGAAGAACCCCAAGGGCTACACGGTGCCGCTGGACAAGCGGCTGGCGGCCGACGGGCGCGGTCTGCAAGACATTGAGATCAACGACAAGCACGCGCAGTTTGCCGAGGCGGTCAAGATGGCGGAGCGCCATGCGCGGGAAGAGGTGCAGCAGCGGGCGCTGATGCAGCAAAAGCTGGCGGAGAAGGAGAAGATGGAGAAGGAGGACAATCTGCGAGCGCTGGCGCAAAAGGCGCGAGAGGAGCGCAATGCTGCGATGGGGAGTCGGGAGAGAGGTCGCAGGGACTCTGACGAATCGGAAGATGAGTTTCGAGGGAAGCGACGGCGGTACGATGATGAGGATTAATCTGGATGGCAGTTGTCGAGTTTGAGGAACACTGGAACTAGCTATGTAATTTTGAGCAAAAATCATTCAACAGCTTTTATCATCTGACGTGTTGTAATTTTCTCAGTGCTTTCATGCGCCCACACAGACAAGTATCGCATCTACTGTATATGTCTTTTCTATGAATCACGACTCTTTGTCAACAGAGCTAGGTACCATTGGGTAGCCACCCAGAGCAGTAGCGCCGGCAGGCTCTGAGAGAGCGTAGCGTGATGCTGGCCAGGAGGGCTGCGATGAACTCGAGTGCCACCGACCGATGTAAAAAAAAAAAAAAAAAAAAAAAAAAAAAAAACCGACTGCATGTATCTAGAAAGAAGAAAGGAGCTGAGGCAAGAGTTGATGGGCTGTGATTGAAAAGCCTTGTGTAACTAGTATACACTCCTCCCCGGCGTTGTGATGTATGTCCGTGACGGTGTGAATGTGTTGGGCGGTGGTGGTAGGTGGCTTGGACGGAAGACGGCACCGTGCCAAGCGGCTGAGGCCCCAGCAGCACATCGCTACCCCACAACGACCGACCGCCCAACACCCGCAAGCCGGGGGGACAAAAAAAGCCGGCCATTCATGTTGCAACTATATATGAAATCTTTTCGATTAAAGAGCTTACTATCTTGACAGAGAAGAAAAAGAAAAAAGGATGTCTCATAATTATATTCAATTATATAATTGATAGTTTTGTTCAAAGTTCCAGTATCTTTACAATATATGCTATCATCTCTTCGATCTTTCTTACCACCGTCTAATGGCCGACTTTCTCTGTCCACCCCCTGACCCGCTACAACTAAGAAATCCTTCCCCGCTGTCAGCCTTGCACAGTAGTTAGTACAGTACCTACAGTACTAATGTGGCGCTTGCCTCGATGGGGCAACCACGACGTTGCATGATTCACCTCGACCTCGACTTTTTCACCTCCTCCTCTTCCTCCTCCTTCCAACTAGACTCTCTGGTTACCCAATCCATGCTTTTGGCCCCCCTTGACTCTCGGCCAACTCGGCCCTCACGGGACGGCGCTTCTCAAGAGACCTTCACGGCTTCCGAGGATGCCAAGTAGCCAGAATGTTCGTATGAAGTTTGCGGACTCATTTTAGGCTGAGCTATATGCACTCAAATCCCGGCTTTCGGGCGCCCGCAGAGTGCTCCCCAAGGTGGACACACCTTTTGTTAGTGCCCTAGCCTGGTCGGTCGCCCCTCGCTCGTCAAGGATGGGCTGTCTGTCTGTACATGAGGTTTGCTTTCTCGTCAAAGACAATTCCCCAAGTCACACACTGATTCACTCGCATTCCCCTTCAAGGCCTGATGACGTTGTGGCTGGTGCTTACCCGCAAGGGTCCCAGGAATATTTTCTCGTCCCTGTTACTCTCCCCTGTCGTTGACATAAAAAGCTCCGACTTGTCCTCTACTTTTTTTTTTTTTTTTAAACGCCTTTGTACGGCTTTCGCCCAGTATCGAAACCCATCCCATTCCCGTTTGCACATCACCAAAACACAAGTACTACTTGCGACTTCTGTGACAACCATTACTGCAACACTTCGCACCCATCTTGACACGAAACCTACACACCTACCAAGACCAACTCCTCCCCAATCAACATGAAGTTTGCCAAGGTCGCCGCCCTGGCCCTCGCCGCCCCCGTCGCCGCCAAAATCTTCAGCGACGACCACGAGGAGCTCAAGCTCGACATGGACAACGTTCCCGAGTCCTGCCACACCATCTGCCGCCCCATCGCCACCCTCTCCAAGCAGTGCGACGTCAACCTCGGCATCGGCGACGGCAAGGAGGAGGATCTCCTGCACAACCAGTGCGTCTGCACTAACAAGAGCTTCAAGGTCGGCGACATTGCCGCCCAGTGCGCCGACTGCATGCACCAAAAGGTCAAGGCCAAGCGCGGCCTGACCAACCACGACGACGATAATGATATTGACTCGAATGATGTCAAGGGTAAGATTCTCACATTCTCACATTCTCGTCGCCCACGTTGCGAAAAGGATGACTTGGGCCGCTGGCGCGCTAACAAGAAAATCTTCTCCAGACATTGACCGCCTCGTCTCCGGCTGCGGCTTCACCTCCACCAAGTACAGCGCCACCATGGATGCTGCCGTCGCGAGCATCACCGTCGATGCCACCGCCCCCTCCAACAAGGACCAGCTGACGACTACGATTCGCGGAACGTCCAAGAATGCCGCGCCCACGGCCCCTCCCCAACTCATCTATGCGGGAGCCATTGTCGCGGCTGCAGCTATTCTATGAATGATGTGACGGGGATTCTGAGTCTATCACGATAATCTAATGTATACTGATATATAGAGCGTGCAATTTAACGAACTTCTCTTTTCAATGTTTTATCCCGGGCCATCTGCACGCGTGCACTGCCGTTATTGATCATTAGCTACAGCTGTATTTAGAGTCCTTCGGACCAGTCATCCTCAAGTATCTCGCCTGTGCTGGCTCTCGAAACTGGCTCTCGATGTAGGCCCGTTTACTGTACAATTTGAAGGGTAAGAGCATGCAACTGCCGGCCCTCCTTATTCCTACAGGTATTCTTGTCACATACTTAAAATAAATAAGCGTCGATTTTGCCTTTGAATACCTTGTTATAAATTCAACACCTGCGTTAACAACTGCTTGCGCCCTTGATGGATTGTATTCTTCTTTCCAGTACAAACAGAAGGACGCCAGCAACCAATCAAGCCTGTTCTATCCAAAGAAAGGATTGTGATACCAGCTCATCCGCAGAGAGCGCCGCTGTCGGTTGCACAAGAACAAGCGGAGTCAACCTGATGAACATTAAAAGGAGGCTGGCCGGTCACAACTTCAAGCATCTATGTCGAATCCAGCCAGGCGACAATAAAGTTGACACGAAATGACGGGTAGGATACCTGTGGCGTGATGAGAAGCTGCACGTTCGTTTGGCAGGGACGTGATGTGTGTGCCCAACCCGGCCTGCTGCGGCGCCGCAGTGGGGCCGAGACAGCGGGGCCCCCGGACGGGGCTTGGGAGAAATCATGGCAGCTATGTTGTAGAGAATGGTTTGATCTTGTTTTTGAAAGCACCGTGACAAAGTCAATACATTTTCCTTTTATTCAGGTGCTTCCTGTTGAGGGTGCGCTACGCGTCCTCATAGACGGGCTATGTGCTTCAGCCAGCCGAACATGGCTGGGAGGTAAGCAATTCTGCGAACAGAACAGACTTTTAGTCTAGACAGTGAGTTTGAAAACAGAAATGATGAGTCAGAAATTCAAAACAGATTAGAGGTCGTAAACGTTGATAATTTACGTTTATGATACGAAGATGTCCGCACATAACTATGCACAGGGTGTTAGTGAGACTCGCTAAACCTCGTACAATGCCAGCCTTCACGAGACTTCGAAGTTCTCTCTTCTCATTCCTAATTAATTTTTACTCGTCCTGCCTAGATATGCAAACAATGTTGTCTTGCTAAAACAGGTTTGCATAAAAATCAGCGTCTGGGCAGCCGGCGCACGTGACTTCGCGTGCTCCTCGTGCAAAGTCGCCACCATCCTCAGCTCCATTCCCCGCCACTCTACGCGCCCGCCGCATCGCTCCACGCCTTCGAAATCATGCCCGGCCATCTCGGACGATGGAGGCCGATGACAGCGCGTTTCAATTTCATCTCTCCGATGAAGAAGAACAGATTTTGGCACAGCTCTTAGCAAATGCAGAGGCCCGCGGCCCTATCGCCGCAACGATTGACGCGCTTCCAGCGGGATCCCACGGCGGCGCAAATCAGGATGGCCTGGCTACACCAGAGGGCCTTCTGTCTCCCTCCACTGCTGAAGATGTGGCAGCCACAGAGGTGTTGCTTCTCCCGGCCGGCGACGAGATCAACGAGACCAAGCCTGCGACTTGTCCGTGACATTCCGCCCTGGAACACCCCCCCCCCCTCTCTTCTCGTCGGGTCACGGAAAACTGACTGACTCCGGAAGCGACCAGCTGGCCGCGCTATAGAGGACGCCGAGAAGGACGAGGTGGATGTGGCCGCCGCCGATGCCGCTCCTGCCAGCGAGAAGTATGAAGATGAACTGGAAGATGATCGTTCGCCTTTGCAAAAATTCCGCTCCTATCCGCGGCGCCCGCTCACGGTGTCTGACCTGACGTCCGGTGCGTGGTGCGAGCTGCAGTACTGGTATACGCTCTCAAGGCTTCCCGGTGGTCGCCGTACGCGTACAGCCGCCATGCGACAGGGCTCGAAACTGCATCAGAAACTTGAGGATGAGGTTCACACCACGGTAGAGGTACAGGTCCTTAGCCGCGTAGACGGCTTCGGGTTGAAGCTGTGGAATCTCATCCAGGGGCTGCGCACATTGCGAGCAACTGGGCTCACGAGGGAGCTCGAGGTTTGGGGCATCCTGGACGGCAATCTCGTCAATGGCGTGATTGACAGCGTCAGTCATGACAATCCCAATCCAGAATTTGAGTTTGAACTCAGCCAAGAAGCCCAGCATGCGCGGGATCGCAAATCAAAAATCACGGACTATTTCGCGTCGCCGGAGGCGGTAGAACTGAAGAGCAGCCAGCCCAAGGTTTACCTGGCTGACGTCAAGACCAGAGGGTCGCTCACCAAGGTGTCGAACTCGCTTCTGCGCCCCGCCAAGATACAGTTACTGCTCTATCATCGGTTCTTGTCCGACCTGGCAGCTTGGCAGCTCGATTTCTACAAAGTGTTTCGTCGATACGGGCTCGATCCGGACGAGGAATTTTCCGATGGCTTCCTGGCGCAAATGGTCAGTCTCCACGACGAGATGTTTGACGAGACGCCTTCGAGCTCCTGGCAGACGGTCGAAGACGGCGAACAGGACCCGCATAGTTCAGATCGCGTCGAGACCTCTGATGCGCTCCATTATAAGAGTCTGCGCGAGCTGCTGTCGCTAGTCAAGCAGGAAGTTGGCCTGGCGTTTCCGGAGGGCCGCGCCGCACTGGGGGGCATGCTGCGGGTACAGTACATTTACAGAGAGGACGGGCGCGAGATTGGCCACTACGACTTTCCGGTGTCGCATACAGTGCTGGAAGAATACCTGAAGGCGTATATGCCATGGTGGCGCGGGGAGCGGAAGGCCGAGGGTGTTAATATAGAAGAGGCATTCAAGTGTCGGACGTGTGAGTTTGCGGACGTCTGTACGTGGAGGCGGGAGATGGATGGAAAGCGAGTGAAAAAGGTCCGGCAGCGATTACTAGCAGCGGACAAGCTCTCCAAGGCTTATTATTAAAATATATAAAATAGGAACGAATATATAAAATAAGAATAAATATAAAAAACAATACCTAATATATGAAATATCATCGCCTATACATAGTTACATAATCCTAGGTTAATTATAAAGAGTAGCTTTATAAGAACATCGATTAATTTAGCTTAAAGTGTAGATAAATATAGAAACATATCTTTCAAGGTTTATACATCTAGTATAACGTAAATAGGTACCTCCGCTGTCTCTGAGCTTACTGAACTACACAGGAAGTATCGACTGCTCTGGCCACGCCATAGTTCATTCTTCTATTCGTACTATAATAATAATCATCGTATGGTCAGCCGTGTGTTCCAGCACGTTTTCTCAGGGTCTCACAACTGTCCAGGCCACGAGATATTCACCTATCAGAATGGCAGAACTTCATGCTAGCGACATCGGGCTGGCCTTCAGGAACACTAGGAAAATGGTCCCTGTATAACAAGTTAGAGACGACTGACTCTGATGCACAAACATCCGTAGTGGCTCGACTTTCTCAGTTACATCGTGGTACTAGGCGCAACGGAATCGAACTGCTTGACTCTGGGAACGAAGGTCTTGCACAGCACTGCTAGCTGATACTCGTTTGGAATAGGAGCTTTGGTACGCCGGTACGCGTTACTAAATAAAAAGGATATTGCAGAAGACTCGGCCAGGGTGATGAGATTTGATGCGCGGTAGACACTGCAAGAGGAAAATAAAAAGGCAAGGTCGGCAGGAACTCGGAATATTTATACCTTGCTACCGCCATGATATATAGCCAATGCGAGGGACGAGACAAGTCTGATTTGTGCAAAATCTAGAGTGATCAGCACATAGTCAGATCAGGATATCTTTAGAACGCTTTAAATGCCCGCCGGGGCATTCCAGGCTTACGCTCCTGGCAAAGACATTACTCGTGCTACATCCCCCCTCCCCTCCCTCCACCAATCGCTATAGTTGTCAATAAAAAAAAATAGAAATAAAAAACCGCTCTCGCAAGTGGGTGCTTCCTGGTAAAAGCGTCAAATCAGCAAAAGCGTCGTGTACTTTCCTGTAGATCACTATGAGGGAGGGTATGTGTAGGCTGCTTCCTCAAGTTCTATAGTTTATCATAGAAAGGTACCGAGAAAAAGGGTCGCGAAAGTAAAAAACTACATTAACTACATAAACTTAGTTCAAATCTTCTCACAACGCCATCGTGTTAAAGCTTTTGGCGATGGCGCCTCTCTTCTGACGATCAACGTATACATCAGACGATGGTTTGGCTGCCTTCGCAGAAACGTCCAAAAAAAAAAATACAAACCATCCCTCTGCGCTACCCACCATTTCCTTGAAGTGGTAAGCGTACTTCATCAGCTTGATCGGTCACTTCCTATCGGTTATTAGCAAATAGCGCAGTTGCTACGTGTCCGAGAGGCGTCACTTACACCACTCTCACGCCCTGCGTGTCGTCGGTGCTTGGTCGTGGTCATGAGGGGTCAGAAAGGATCGTCAAGCACGTATAGGTATTTGTGGCTGTAAGATTTCACGAATCCTTTAGAAGCTAAAAAGGTCGAGACAGCAGGTTCATGTGAGACGCTGTCAAAAAGAGGTTAAACAATGGGAAGAATAGAGTGGCAACTTTATTAGAGGTAGCAGGCTCAAAGAGGGATCTGCAATAGACAACAAGGACGAACAACGAAGGATGCGCTTGCCAATCATTGTCTAAATGAGCTTGACTATCATACTTTCGCGGGCAATTCGGGCCCGACGCGAGACAGTTGGCGAAGCTCTGAACAACTGCTGAATCGGACTGCGGCTCCCCCCCGATATTGTCCGGCTCCGCTCTTCATCACTACCGGCAAGTATAGAGCATCGTGGCAAGTCAAGGGCGCGAAGCTGACTTTGACTACAGTTAGTGTCAGCAACGGCGCTCTCAATCACGTGAAAGAGTCTTTTACTCTGTATTGCGATTTACAAATGATTTTTGAGAAACACCGCCACGCACATTAACCCGATCCTATTACTTCGACACCGAGTCTGCTGGGGTCTGCTTCTTGGCTTGCCGCGGCACGATCTGAGTAGATTTGGCCACACTTGCCAATGTCGGCGATACAAGGTAAATATTCCCTATTCCCATGCATGACCCTGATCCTAGTCGGGATCGGACAAGGTAGCTGAGATTTTCTATTGTGACCGAGGCGTGGCGAGTCAAAGATAAGATGAAGAGATATATGGGCACGCTATACTTGTGTCGGCTAATAGCGGCAACCCGAATGAGGGTGAGGCTGATGTAATAAATTAGTCGCAACAAACTTGACGTACTGTAGATCGCCGAGGAGTATACAACAATGAATGGTCCGTTTTATGAGCCAGAGGTTCTTGTACGCATACCGGCTGGCCCAGACGTCTTGTATCGAAGTAGTAACCGAGGGAATGATCGTTCTGCATAAGTAATAGAAGTGGCTACACCTTCTCTGCCTCTTCTTTTCCGTCCTCTTTTAAACTACATCACCGCTTCACATAACTACCTTTCAAGCATTTCTCAATCACTCACATTTTTATCCCCCATTTTAAGCCTGCACAAATCAATATGCAGCTTGCCCCTATCACGCTTGCGCTTTTCGCCGCCCAGGCAATGACTGCTCCTTGGTGCGATCGCAAACTCATTGGCTGCTGGAAGAGAGACACTCTCGTCGAGCACAGAACCGATCTCGAAGTTCCAAGAATAAACTAGCAGTATTTCATAAGCGAGATCAAACAGTCCCTATCAAAAGTCAGAATCAATCTAGACACAGTCCAATCTCGGGGGGAGCACTCTAATCTCGGAAGCAGGCATCTGCAAGATAATTTGCACGGTAAAAGACGGCAATCTATAGTGTCTTCAAGAACCGGACAGGCTCGATTGCAGCACTCACATTGGAGGGTACCCCGATTCCATCGAAGAATGTTATGAGCATGCAGTCAACTCGATTCGAAGTTGCTTAAATATAGCTATAGAGTTAGTAAGTATGAATCTGTAGTCTCATTTGTCGAGTTTACTTACAGATAGTAATAGACAAGCCATTAATTCAGTTAGCAATCCAGCAACAATCTGCTATAATATCGAGGCCATCGACACGTTTGATATTAGAACAGACTTTTTAGGCTGGAAGTCAATGTATGATGGCCTTGATATCGATCGTGCTGCAATGAAAAAGTGGCTAGACGATATGATAGTAGCTATATACGGTTGGTGAATAATACGATCGCGAATTTCCATTATATATATTAGGTCCTATCCTTTTAGCTATTAGTTAGAGTAACTAATATTATAGACGACCCAATCGTGTTAATTTATAGAGTAATGCTTTATGCTACATCTTTGTCGGTCACTCCCACTCCCTCCCGTCTCCTCGTAGATACCTGTCTACATCCTGCCGTCCATACATCTCCGCCTGCAGCCTCGCATCCCTCCTCCTCTCCAGCTCCGCCACCGCCTTGCGCTCCCGCGCCGTGCGCTGCCCCGTCGCCACCACCGCCACCTTCTCCGTCCGCGGCGCCGGTTCCGCCCCGACGCCCAGGGTGTCCTCCTTGCGCGGGACCTTGATCGGGAAGCGGGCGCCCTCGCCGCCCTCGCGCCCGAGCCCCACGCGCGCGTCCGGGTCCCACCCCTGCGCGGCCAGCGTCCGCAGGCCCATGCGCGACCGGTCCAGGGCCGACGGCGGGTGCGAGTGCCGCACGCTGACCTGGTGCGCGAGCGACGCCTCGTGCGCGCCCCGGGTCGCCGCCGTCACGGGCAGCCCGCACAGGGAGCACGGCCGGCCGTCCTCGTGCTCGCCGTCACGCCGCGCGTGCTGCCCCGCGGCGGCGGCGCCGCTGGCCTGCAGCACGATGCTGGCGTAGAGGTCGCTGATCGCGGAGCTCGCGGGCGCCGTCGACGGCAGCGCGGAGATGTGGTCGTCCGGGTCTTGGGCGCGGACAAACTCGACGCGCTTGCGCTTCAGCCCCGCGCCAAAGGCTTGCTTGCGGTGGAGCGGGATATCGTCTTCCTCGTCGCCATCGTCGCTCCCTTGGTTGTGATGCGATCGACGCATCGCCGTCAAGGCACGCTTCGCTTCGACTTTGGTGACAGCTGTTGTGTGAGCTGCAGAGGCATTCGGGCGCTGGTGATGTTGGTGTCGGGCAGACACGGCGGTCCACATAGTAGAAGCCGCTAATTTAATTTCCGCAATTTTACCCCAGTGGCTGATTATTTACTAGTGGACGTGAACGTAAAAGTTATACGTTATAGAGAGACAGGCTATCAATCCTGAATTTTAATAGTTGTATAATAGAGTATTTAATTTTTTTCCTTGCGTTTTATAGTATTGTTTATAATGGTAGCATTATGAATTATCTTTAAAAGACCAATATATATAGTTTAACGTGTCTGTATAATAAAACTATAGCTTAACAATTAATACTGTATTGATTTTATCTCTCTATAATATAACCGTAGAGACAGAAGGCCTTAAAAAGGTCATTTAATGTCTATATGTTAGCATGGGCGTTCTGGGTCTTTAAGAAGCTCAGAAGCGCCTCACAACTGTGCTTGTTTCGGCGTATCGTGATGGCTGCCAACCATCTCTAACTTATTGATTGTGGTGGTGGGAGTTGGTCGGTAGAGCCGGCCAGACCACCGGCTTATTCTTTTTGTCATCTACGTGGCAGAATATTTAAACTTACCCATCGCACTCCGTAATGAATGACTCCAGCTGGGCGGCGTTCCAATTGTTGACGATTAAACCCAAACCATGCTTACATAGGCATCCACGGATATTTAAATCAGGCAGTGATGGCACCTGACTCACAAAACTCCCACTCCCACTTGCACTTGCAACTCTTTTTAATGGAAGGTCAATACAGGAAGCTCCTCGCGTGGCGACAGAGGCGTCAAATGATTGAACCCAGATGCCCTAGGATCTAAGACACTTGCAAGCCAAACAATCCCAATATACCATTTTCCGCCAGCGACAAAGAATACAGGGACAGGATCCGGCCGGAGCTGCCCGCTGAGGCTGAGCCTGATCGTGATCAGGTATGGCTTGTAGAGTCAGGCGCCTTTTCAATCGAAGTATACGAAGCCATCTTGAAAAAGTCTCGCCGCCCTTGTCCGCCTCTAACAAAGTACATCTGCCGAAGCGGCGTAGTGCAGATGGCTCGCAGATCAAATCCATATGCACCGGCAAGCGCTGCAGAGGATAATCGCCTTCGCGAGGAGCGCGACATTTGTTTCAATCTTCTCTCCAGCAAAGAAGGTCTCACCGTCAATGAATGGTTGATCTGTCACAGGGCTTCTTTCTTTATAGGCGGCCGCAAGCTGGCAACATCACTTGGTCTCCCCTCTCCGCTTTGGTGGCCGCAGGATGGCAAAGGAGAAGAATTAGAAGAGAAGGGCTCAACACACGAAAGGAAACAGATAATCATTTGGCTTGGTCACTGGCAGAATCGTTTCTTCTGTGGTGCCGATACCAAAGTTCCTTGGCATGTACCTAATGGCGGCTTCGCTCACTCTCGGGGCGACACGTCCACAATATCTCACATTGTGGTGGATAGATTTACCGGGAAGAGCAGCCTGGTCGTTATGGCCGCGCATAGGCCTCATAATCTGGATCAATATAAGGACGAGACGTATTCATTTTCAAATGTAGAAGCACCTCCAGGTCATACAGTCGGAACGTCGATAATGACTAGAAGCTCGTAGAAAACACCGAGCTTCCGTCTAGGTAAAAAGAACTCGGGGAGAATAGCCATGCCTTCTGTCGAAAGTTCGATAAGTGCTCATGGTACATGGTCGCAATGCTTGTCCTAGAGGGGGCAGCATTTGGTCGGAGAATAGGTGCACGTCAAGTCTGGTGAATAATGATGATGTGAATTGCCGTCATGCGTGGACACACTGCCTGACTGCCTTCTTGAAAAGTAGCCGCCTGGGGGTACTATGACTAAGCCTCCATTAGTATCGTGGCCTGGCGCGACCTGGCTTCGATGCTTCCGCATACTCAGTCACGGAACCGACATGTACTTTTTCTTTCGCATCTTTACATCTGCCTGGTCATCGATTCGCACGCTTCTACTCCAGTTTTGGCGCGTCAATGTATATGGCGTCGCTCCCGGAGATGTCGAGAACGCTCAAGCGCAAGCTTCACTACTGCCCAGAAATGCCGCCCAAGTCGCCGACGACTTTAAAAACTCCATCCAGCTACGCGCCGTAGAGGATCTTGCGTCCCGACACAATGACAACAAGAGCTGCAAAGTCTTCAATAAGCTCGGCGGCAGTTACAATATATGTTTTTTCGTCGAGTTCGAGACGTGTGGCACCCGGTGGGCTGTCCGTATCCCGGTAGAACCGAGGCTACACGATGCCTGGACCAAGCTTCGGAGTGAAGTGGCGACTATAAAGTGCATTTTGACTACTGATGTATGTATGAATTAGTGGGCTGATGACCTCCTAGTTATGTTCGCGCACATACTACTATCCCGGTACCTAGAGTCTACGCATTTGGCAACGATGCGATGCTGGCCGACGATAAGACGATGCGTCACTTGTTCCTCATAACTGATCTGATTCCGGGGGTCCCGCTCAGACTTGACTGGCTGAGAGATGCCGCTGAAGAAACGCGAAAGCTGTTTATGTACGAGCTCATCGACTACCTCGCGCAGCTACGCAATCTCGAGTTCCCCAGCATTGGGTCCTTAATGTCGGCGCCCAATGGGTCTGAGCCCTTGATAGGGCCTGCACTGTCCTTCTCAGCAAATCATTTAAAGCTCGAAGTGCCGTCTTCGTCGTCCGCGAAAGAATACATGACTACGCAGTACGATCTATTGCGTCGATATACAGCTGAGCCCGCAGACTTTGCCGAGACCGACTGCCGGTACGAGCTATTTGCCCTTGACCAGATGCGCAGGCACTTCGACCACTTCGTTGACGATGCCCTGGATGACGGCCCATTTATACTTGGCCATCCCGACTTGCATTTCAGCAACATTCTTGTCAATCACGATTTGGACATCATGGGCATTGTTGACTGGGAGTTTGCCCACACTGTCCCGCTCCAGCTCTTCACTCCGCCTCTGTGGGCAATATATCAGGAGGCAGACTGCAATGCGTTGAGCCGCGCATTTTACGACACACTGCGCGAGGTTGCGTCCTCCAATGACCATTTCTTAAGGCTCTTATACGAGTGGTACGGTAAGCCGAATTTTAGTAAAACCTTTTATTTGAGCCGTCTCCTGCGCCGCCCTGAGGAGTTCAGCAGTATATTTGCCACGTTTTTTGCCAAGGAACTTGATAACGCGGACGAGGCGGAGTCCACTTTCTTTGATGAGAGTCCTGACATGGCAATCGAAGCGAAGCGACGGGCTGCTCGTAACTTGGAGTGGATGAAGTCACAGACATCCGACAACGGTAATTGATCTGCCGATGAATCGTTCACTATTGTCAACTTCGTCCTGATCGGTTCTTCAATACCTCATCTCGGCCCTTGTCCTGCTCTGCCGGTCGCTCCATCTCCTCTCTCCCATTCATCTTCTTTTCCCATTCTTGCTCCTCGTGCAACTGGTGTATGTCTCTGTTCTTATCCCATGTCCTGACGTATGCCTTGGCCGTCTCCAGCTCCAGACGGGCGAGCTCATTCATCTGCTCAGATCGTGATGCAGTATCTTTGGCTCTCCTTTTCTCCCTGGCACTGCTTCCACTGCCGATCAGAAACTTCTGAGTGTCCTCATCGAGGGTGGCCAAATCGCTTGCGGCCTTCTTACGTTCTGCCATCTTCTTATACGTCTGAGCCCACTCAGGATTGTCGCTTTTGAAAGCGCCCAGGTCTAGATTTTTGTCAAGAGGCATGCTGGCAAATGGTATCGATGGGCTTTGGTATTCGAGGTCTCTGGGCTGCTTGACGAAGATGGAATGCAGTATGCGGAAGGGGGAGCGAGACAAATGATGACGAGCGTGCAAGTATAATGGTTCCTTGAGTATAGATGCAACACAGTAAGCAGAGGCGCGAGGTCGGCGGCCCAGCCCTGGTCTGCATTTCGAGAAAGGCAGCCGTCGGCAATTTGTCATGGCTACCATCCATCTCTGCGTTGGCATCATTTGCAGGCGGGCTACCCGCGGCCTCGGTTTGGCCACCTGCGGCCAAGGAAGACGCAGAGTGACGATTCACGGTCATAAATAGGCCTATTTGTGGCGCCAACAACTGCAGCATGAGCGTCTAACGGAGGCTGGTAGAGGCTGGCCAGTCTCGGGCGCTGCAAGGCAATGAGAAAGATGAGGTCGTCGATTTGTGATGTACATGCCTACCAGGCATTAACTGTACAAGTGACGCAGTACATTCAATAGTAGTTCTATACATAGATGGCTGCATGGCACTTCTTGATGCCGTCCACGGTGTGTGGCGTGCGTACAGTACTGGCTACTTATTCAGTTATTTATTATGCAAATGTATAAATGCGTATCCCTAGCTAGCTATGAAAAAAAAGTGGTCCTCCTTTGACCATGACGCTTCCTGCATAATCGACCCCGCCAAAGGTCCTTTGTGGCAGCTCAAGGGCATTCCATCTTGCATACTCGCCTCGCTAGCTACTACTATACATGCAACCCTCATCGAACTGTCTGCCGCGCGCCAGTCATCGTTTTTGCTCCAAACCCGGATTCATACGCAGTCTAGGCTAGTCCCTGACATTCTGTGCTGTTGCTCATATCTTGCTACGATTGCAGCGCGAGAAGGCGGCTTGCGGCCTGTGAATCGCGTCTACAGAGCTAGGTGGGAGGGCTATCAGCTCCCAAGCCGACCGCGACATGGGATTGTCGGTAATCCAAGAGCAGCATGATGGTAAGACGAATCTCTCCATCCATCTGGCTCGGAGACTTTTTCTCATCACGTCGCAGTCATACTCCACGAAATCAGGAACATTACTCAAGGCGACGTATGCCCCCCCCCCTTGCCCGAGCGCTACCAAGGACAAAGCCGCTCACCCGAAACACGCAGTGGAAATGCCTAATCGTCGACGAGCACTCCAAAAAGATTATCGATAATGCCGTCAAGGAAGATGACATTCTCAACAACAACATTGCCAGTTCGTAGCCGCTCCCGAACCGACCCTTCAGCTGCCCCGGCCAACCAGCTAACCATACGCCTCGGCGCGACGCACGTACAGCCATCGAGCGCATCGAGGAACGACGCGAGCCGAATCCTGAGATGGACGCCATCTATATCCTGACCCCGAACGCGCACATTGTCGACTGCTTGCTCGCCGACTTCGAGGTCCGTCGTTATCGCAAGACCTACCTCGTCTGGACCAACCTTCTCGAGCCCGGTCTACGGCGACGCATTGATGACTTTCCAGGCGTGCGCCAGCTCCGAGCTAGCTCAAAGACAATGTTCAGCGATTTCTACCCGCGCGAGTCACATCTCGTCGTATTTCGCGATCCCTGGAGCTTCCCCATACTCTATCACCCTGCCTGCAATAACCTTATACCGAGACATATGCAGAATCTGGCTCAAAGGGTGAGACGGCCTGACAGTGTTTTTCATGGTCCATCAAAACGACTAACTTTGCGTCTCGCAGATTGCTGGAGTATGCATAACATTAGGTGAATATCCCAAAGTTCGTTTCTACCAACCGCACAACGCGACGCACGAAGCGAGCGTCTTGTGCACGCATCTCGCACGATTTGTACAGGAGGAGCTCGACGGATACGCACAATATAATCAGAGCTTCCCACCCCCATCCAACAGACCCCAAGGCATTTTGCTAATTACAGATCGCTCCATGGATTTAATGGCACCGCTCGTGCACGAGTTCACATATCAGGCCATGGCGCATGACCTTTTGCCCATCAAGGACAACGACAAGGTCACATATCATACGGTCATCAACGCGGGCACGCCGGAAGCAGAAGAGAAAGACATGGAGCTATCAGAAAAGGACAGAGTCTGGGTAGATAACCGTCATCGTCACATGAAGGACACTATTGATAAGCTTATGAGCGACTTTCAAAGGTTTCTAGATGAGAACCCGCACTTCACAAACGAGGATACCGATGCCACGAATCTTAATTCTATTCGAGACATGCTTGCCGGCTTGCCACAGTTTCAGGAGATGAAGGGCGCCTACTCGTTGCACCTCACCATGGCTCAGGAGTGCATGAATATCTTCCAACACAACAAGCTTCCCGACATTGCGTCAGCAGAGCAGACACTCGCTACTGGATTTGACGAGGACATGCGCAAACCCAAGAATGTATTGGAGTCAGTAGTTCGCCTGCTTGACGATGAAGCCATTAGACCCGTGGACCGGTTACGGCTCATCATCACATATGCCCTGTTTCGTGGGGGCGTCATCACGGAAGATGTTCAGAAACTTCTCATACATGCTGGCTTACCCGCCCAGGATGGCGAAGTCATCTCTAACCTCGAACTCCTCGGAGGTTGCGTTCATCACAAGCTCAAAGAACCACGCCGCCCGTACGTCAACCTATTTCCGAAAGACCCAAAGGCGGCACAAGCCAGTGACGAGTCTTTTCTATCTCGTTTCGAACCCGCTCTGAAGCCCTTGCTGGAGAATCTCGTAAGAGGTGGCCTAGATCAGAGCATATTCCCATACGTAAAACCTCCACTAGATCCCAACGAAGAACTGCTAGCTGCGCAAGGCACCTCTCTACGCGCAGGGCGGCCCAACTGGGCGGCAGCAGGGCGTCGGCAACCAGAGAACAAGCAGCGAATCATAGTCTTCATGGCAGGCGGTGCCACATATAGCGAGAGCCGAGTGTGTTATGAGGTTGGCAGGCAAAACAGCCGCGATATCGTGCTGGCCACGTCGCACATGTTGACGCCTCAGTTCTTCATTCGCCAAGTAGGCGATCTTAGCCGCGACAGGCGACAGCTTGACCTGCCGCTCGACCGACCGAAGCTGCGTGTACCACCACACCTTTTCGAGCGTCCCGCCCCTCCCCGGCAAGCACAGCCGCCGCCGCCGCCGGTGGCGCCGCAGCAGCGAGCTGCGGGCGGTCGCGCACCTGTAGCACATGGTGGTCTTCCAAGCAGGCCCAGTCACGGCGGCGGCGCCCCTGCTCAGCCACCAACACCCCCGACCCACGCCATGTCCAACTTGAAACTGAATCAATCACCTGCGCCGTCCAGCAATGGCGCGGGGCCCGCTGTGCCGCCGCCATCGATGCCGCCGCCGCCAGAGGGCAAGCTGCATAAAGAAAAGAAGCGGAGAAACTTTCTGGGCATGAAGAAGTAGGGTTCTCTCCGGCTAAGGGAGGTCTCTGTCCCACCCGTCGTCCCAGAGGATGCGGTCGCAATGGCGACTACGGCGGCGACAACCGCGGCGTGCTCGAATGTAATCGAGAGACGGGGCATCAAGAGGAGCTCATCCGAAGGGTTGATGAAGATGCCTAGCACGCTACGGAAAAAGAGGTCAATGACGTGGTCGGCGCGAGGCAAGCCTTGACAGCAAGCGTTGACAATGAGGGCGACAAGGCCCTCGGCATGAACAAAGATAATTTTTGTGACCAAAATGTGACATTGAAGGTGAAGGCTAGATAATAAGAGGCTCGTTCCTAGTCAGCCACAAGGAGCTCTTTCAGTATAGTAGCCGTCCTATTGAGTGACATCAAAATGTACTGTATCATACATATTGGACAAAATGCATTGTCTTGACGTCTTTTTGCGCAATGTTGGGTGACTTGGCCACACAACCGCAGTTGAGTGGCGATGTGTATGTCGTACGAAAAGCTACAAAATGGGCCAGTCCAGTCTGCATATGCGAATAGAGCATGCTCTTTAGTCACAGAATCTTTCAATATATTACAATTATTTGATAGGTCGCGCTGTAGGGTAAGACTTAACCTAGTATGACATTGTAGCTTCTCTGAACAAAGAAGAGCTCACTTGGTCTCCGTCTTTCTAGCAAGCGACTAGGCTCGCTTAAGACGACTTACATGTTCCCAAGGAGCGTTCTGATTGATAGTTATCAGCCAATGTTCACCATGTATCAAGACAAAAGCGACGAACAAAACTACTGCCCAAGTCCGAGTTACTATGTTGTAACTTGGGCCCATCTCAATGGACGCTGACGGCCAGTACGTTGTCTGTTCTACGATCGAAAACTCGAAAGACACAGCATCACCACGTTGTGATGTACAAAGAAAATAGGCAAAGCAGATTCGCAGAACTGCAACAACATAGCAAAGCTCTGTCTTTTGGGGGAAAAAAAAAATCTAGATAGTGTGAGCTGTTCCTTCGTACTAGACGTGATGTAAGTTTCTTTGTGATTGTTCGTGCCACAAGCCCATTGCCATTCTTCTAGGACTATAGACCTTGTGCTTCGTATAGGCCTTAAGCTAACACTCCTTTGTGTTTGGAGTCGTGGGATAGATATCCTTGTGTCTATAGTCCTGACGGATAAAAGACGACAGGGACACAAGGAGACTATAATGGATTGGCTAGAACTATGGTCTTGTTTGCCGGTATAGTTGCTTTATCTGTTTACTGTGCAAGCCCTTGAGATGATTTCTGGCATAGTATTATCAAATTGACCGAGCGTCGTCTGATAGACGAGGTGCCGTTTTCAGAGAGTATATATATCGTGTCTATATCGGAGTATGACCCATCTTCTTGCTACTCACCCAGGCTCAACGAGAAGCACGCCCTTGACCAGCAGCTCAGCACTCTTAAGCTTCAGTAATATTTCATCTCTTCTGCAGGGACGAAAAACACAGCAAACTCGACGACTAACAGAGAGAAGAGCTACTCCGAGCTACAAGCACTCAACGATGGCTTCACGTGCTCCCTCCCACGCGGGCTCCCACCGTTCTTCCGGCAGCCGTGCTCCCTCTCAGATGCCCCCCCCTCGTTCTGCCCTCAGCCGTGCCCCGACCGCCGTGGAATCCCACCGTTCCGTCAGCCGCGGCCGTTCCAGGACGAGCGCCAATCACCCCCCCCCTCCCGGCCCTCCCGCATCTACCATCTACCATACGCCGAGGCCGGCATCGCACGCCGGCTCAAGGGCCCCTAGCGCAGCTCCGCCGGCGCTCCAGTTTGACGTTGGACAGGGAGGGGGCGAGCCAGAAGCCCCGCGAGATCTACCCGACATCGCCGAGGAAGCAGAGCTAGAGGTAAGCCGCACTGCCCCGGTAGACTGACAGTGAAGCGATCTCAGACTCGTTGTGTGAGATCCGAAATAGAAGAAGCTGTCTAGCATGACCATTGGAGAGGAGCGTCGAGCTAACATGATTACAGCCACCCGGAGCCCCAGAAGAAGAAGTTGGTAAGTGAAGAAACTTGAATAAAGGAAAAAAAAAAAACTTTCTTTTTCACATCCCCACAGACCAACGAAAGCGGTCTTGAAAGGCTAGAAAGCGGATGTGCACGAAGCAGGATAGAAGTATCATGTATATACTAACTTGACTCACCCAGCCTCGGGATCCCAGCGACGACAAACGAAGTCCGGGAATAAATACAAGAGCAGGGAAACTTTGTCGTCGGCGATGAAGCATAACACTGACCTCTTCGCGCAGGCGTCGGCCAGAAACCGCAGAGAGAAGAAAGAGCAGGAGGAGAGACACGCCCAACGACGGAAAGACCGCGCGGAGCGAAGACAGAATGGAATACAGGACACCCCCGAGGCTCGCGAGGCGAGAAAGGAGGCATCCAGGGCGCAGAAGAAGGCCAGCAAGGAGGAGTGGAAGGGCAAGAGGGAGGAGACGAATAAGATGGACAGGTTGAAGGGGAAGTTGGTAGCCTGGACTTTTACCTAGGGGAGGAGAGCGGGAGTTGTTGGAGAAGATGCCACGACAGGAGAGATCGGTGGACTACTTTTTCGAGGTTGGTTGTGAGAGAAGATCTCCGCGAGAGAGCGTTGAGACGGAAATATTAGACAGGACTTGGAACATACCAAGTACAGAAAGAAATACATCTTATATTCACAGAGAACGGAATCGTAGAATCGTAAAGAGGAAGGTGTAAAAGATTCATCTATAGTGCTCTATAAGTTAAAACATACGCTGACCGATCGCTCGAGCCAATACCTGGCTGTTCGCTGACAAAGTCTACCACGGCATCGACGTTAGGCAGGAGTAGGAAGCTGTCTAAATCAAAGTTTAGTTTAAATGAACTTTGAATATCATTAAGGATCTCTGTTGCCACAAGTGAGTCAATGCCAAGGTTAAGAAGGCTCCTATCATTTAAAACCTCCTCTTCCAAAAAATTCAGTAACATCGGATATGATTTGAACGAGTTCATCACGCCGTCTAGGTGTTTCTTCGACGTACCCAGGTACAGCATTGTCGATCTGTGAAGAACTGCCGTTCTAGACATTTTGATGCTCTGCCTTTGTTCTAGGCTCGGATAGAGGCATGACAGAGGCATGCGTAACAGTTTGTTCAGGGCCAGCTGTGTAAGAGAAAGTGCTGCCTGCTTCATTCTTATGCGACGTGCGCCAAAGACGGCAAATGCTAGTTTCCTGCTTCTAGTCTCGAAAACGTAGGTATCTGTCGAAACACTGGCAATCTTATCGCTAGCATCATTTTCGAGTAAACCGCCCATCTTTTTGCGTCTAGATCAAAGTCGCGACCTATCTTAATGCGGTCTATTCTGCTGCACATAAAGATGTCCTTATGATCCGTATTATAGAAATAGCTGATAAGAAATCCTAGAGGTTGCATAAGACTCTTAATCATAGGAGTGTCACTTAGTCGCTGACATGCTATGGCATTTGATTTATAGCAGACGGTTATCCTAGCTGCAACGTCGTCATTAATTGCGGCGATCTTATCTATGTTCTAGAATACTAAGCCGTAAGAGTCAATATGGTTAAATGCACGATAAATGTGCTTGCCCTGCATTATCTCTGCGTCTTCGTGGCCAAGGGTCTTCTCGATGCAGGGAAAGCCGATCAAAGTCTCGTAGCGCTTAAATTCTTAAGCAGTATGTAGATCCTTTCTTTTTGTTAGGTAAATAACTCTAGTAGCATGCTTCTACGAGTTCTTCGCTAAGCCGAGATGACTACTGTTGTCACTCGTAATAGAGAACACCCAAGAGAGAAGTTCGTTAGACGTGCGTCTTAGTGCGAGGACGATTTCCTTCGTCTCGTCACTAGTTATTAGAAACGCTATTGTTAGATCCTCCAAAAGAGGCACATACTCCATAGTCTCAGTACCCTTAGAAATCATCTGAGCTTCACGGACAATAACCTTAAAGTAGAGCGATGCTGGTGCGATCTGCTGTCCTGCCAGAGTATGGCCACCACGTAGAAGCTGAAAGCAATCAGACCTCGGATTGATTCGAAAGCTTGCCTCAGTCTCTGGTTTGAGACTCAACAATGAGATGAACTCATGCGCTGTAGCTACATTACCTCCAGAATCTTGCTACTCTATCTTTGGGTCGTTGTCTTTTGAGATGTATGGTAGCCAAAATAGCGTTTTGGAGAACTGGTAAGGAGGTAGGCTGAGTCTCTCATACTCGAGCCATGGGCTTCGATGGAATAACCGAAGCTGTACATTATTTCCAGTTCGCCAAAGCGAGGCCGTTAATAGTACCTTTATAAGGCCCGCAATACCGGCACTGGCTTCAGCATGGCCTATGTTCTCCTTGATAGAGCCGAAATGTGGCACTGACTCTCTCTGGCGATTGCTAAAGACTGTACGAATACTGCTGGCCTTAATCGGGTCGCCAACGGTAGTTGCAGTACCATGAGCCTTAACAGAACTAATGTGATCAGGGTGAACCTTGCTAAGTCACAAGGCCTTATGGTATAGTTCCGCCTAGGAATCCGAGTTCGGCATGGTAATGCGTCTTGTGTTATAGCTTGACTTACTGCACTGCCTATAATAACACTGAGGATGTCATCCTTCGACTTAACTGCGTCGCTAAGTGGCTTAAGGATTACCACGCCGACGTCCTCGCCACGACAATAACCATCTAAATCGATGGCAATTGGTTTACACTGCCTAGACGGACTAAGAAATACCGCTGTGTCTAGGTTGATATAGTCTTAGTAGTTGCAAATGATATTTGCGCCGGCAGCTACTGCTCTTAAGCATTCTCCTGTCCATATAGCTCTACAAGCATTGCTTATAGCCACAAGCGAGGATGAGCATGCCCTATAAATTCCCGCCGCTTACTCAGGATCTACAGTGCAGCGTAGCCCGCCGGTTTCCACCGGGGGGGATGGATGGCGGTGGCTCTTGAGCCGCCTCCTGTAGAAAGAAGTACGACGAAGGAGGTAGTAGAGATACTATAGATATGTATAAGGGAACATGTGATACTAGAAGGAAAAAAGAAGCAGTGTATTTTATAAGACTCTAGTCTCTTCACACATACTCACACACACCCCTCTACACTCGCTCATCCATCTCCCCCTTGATCCGCGTAATCGTCCCCGCGCCCCCGTACACCATGCCCGTGTACACCATGGCCACGCTCGCGCCCGCATTGAGCACCTCGAGCGCATGCTCCCCCGTCGTGATGCCCCCCGTGGCGAACAGCGTCTTGCCCGGTTTCTCTCCCGCCGCCCCCGCCCCATGCTCCAGCGCGTACGCATCCATCATCCTGCGGTACCTCCCGACCAGGTCCCGCGTGCGTCCAAACATGGCCGGACCCGAGAACCCGCCCGTCTCCGCCAGCGCCCGCCGATCCCTGACCGACAGCATCGCGCCCTCGGGCGCCACCCGGTCCCGCCGCTTCGTCGTGTTGCCCACGATCACCCCGTCCACGCCGCTGCGGTAAACGGCCTCCACCACCCCCGCCATCTGCGCCTCCTCGTCCTCGTCCGGCGACACCTTGACCATGACCCTCGGCCGCGTCCTGCGGCCCGTCCGCCCCGCCGCCCCCACCACCGCCGTCAGCAGCCGCGTCAGGGGCTCCGTCGCCTGCAGGTCGCGCAGCCCGGGCGTGTTGGGGCTGCTGACGTTGACGACGACGATGTCCGCGTACCGGCCCAGCCGGTCCACGCAGTACACGTAGTCGGCGGCCACCGCGGCTGGGTCCTTCTCGTCCGTCTCCTTGTTCTTGGCCACCTGCACGGCCAGCAGGCGCCCGCGTGCCAGGCTGCCCGCCGGCACGCCCGCCTCGCCGTTGATGACCTGCTCCTCCGTGGCCCCGACATCTCGCGCGAAGCGGCGCAGGCGGGTGCGCAGCCGCTGGGCCACGGCGTCGGCGCCCTGCGAGTTGAGGCCGTAGCGGTTCACCAGCCCGTCGAGACCGGCGACGCGGAAGCAGCGCGGTCGCGGGTTGCCGGCCTGCGGCATGGGAGTGATGCCGCCAATCTCGACGACACCAGCGCCCAGGGCAAAGAGGAAATCCGTCAGCTCGCCATCTTTATCCAGACCGGCTGAGATGCCGACGGGGTTGTCTATGCTCTCGCCAAAGACCTCGGTTGCGAGCTTCGCTTCGTCTGTCGAGCCTCGAGGCTGGCGCTCGCGCGGGTGCAGGTTTGCTTGGTAGAGGAACTGCAGAATCTTGGAGCTGGTGTGGTGCGCGTCCTCGGCGTCGGGGAAGATGGTACGCAGTAGCGGCGGGATGACGTGGCGGTGGATCGAGGCGCGCGTGTCCGTCACGTATAGATAGCCGATATAGCTGGACGCCGCGACGGCGGTGGCGTAGAGCAAGACCTTTGCGCGACCGAGGCCGATCGAGCCGCTGGAGGAGCTCGATGCGAACCGTGCCGCCGTGATCCGCGACCGCGAGGCCTGGGGTCGAAGTGGTAATTGCCGCCAGGCTGGCTGCCGGAACGAATGACGGGTAGACATTTTTGGGTCACAGAACCGGGGGGAAAGACCGAAGGCCTCTCTAGACGGATTGGGTCTATCTGAAATGAGAATCGCGATCGACTATTTGGTTACGATTGGGTTTGATGCCGCTCCCTCGCCACCAAAATGGAACTGGGGGGAGACAAAAAGCAAATTAGCTAAGGCCGTGGGACTAAAACTTTTAAAATAGCTTATTTTATTATTTTAAAAATTAAGCCCTATTCGCACTTATTTATAAGCTATATAAGAGTATATAGCTACTAAAAAACCTTTACTTGAGCTTGTTCTAGTGCATTAATATAGTCTAATATAGTCTAATATAGTGTTAACTTAGGGTACCTAGTCTAAGGTAGAAATCTCTATAGGAAAAGAGATATATTTTTTAAAATATATAATCTTTTTAACGTCCTTACTAGTAAAAATTCTTGATTTCTTAAAATAAAGATTTTAATATATTTTAGTAGGCCTAGCTAGCTTATACTAATAATAATAAAATAAGCTATTTTAAAAGTTTTAATTCTATATCTTAAACCTCTAATAGTAAAAACGTCTCTTAAAATAGTAATAGCTTAAGTTTCCACTATTATTTAGGATATTATAAGTTTAGAACAAGAGGGCGTATATCGCTAGAGCTAGCTTAAGAAAGAGGAAACGACGATGTTATATGTGCACTAGGCTTATTTTCGATTGCGTGGGACGCTGATCATGGTTCAGCAATATCTTATGCTCGTCATATATTTATTTTATTTTTTTTTGTTTCTATTTTATCGCACCATTGATCAGGCGCGCTTACCTTGTCAGCTAAATAGACGGCCTACACTTGACAAATCACGCTGCATCACGCTGCATCACATTGCATACATAAGAACAGCCTCCAGCGATTCATAGTGTCGTCACACCATTTTCATTTTCTATTTTTTCATTTGTTGCAATTACTGTTACTAAGTGTAATTGTCCCAATGCTGGCGGTCTTTATCGCTATACTACTTGCTGTCGGTACCTGTCTCCTAAGACTTCCGGAACGACGTCGCCCTTTGGGTAGTACCGATAGATACCGTTACCATACTTTTGGCGCTTATCGCTTGCTAGATGCTTGGCAATATTCGGACGCGCTCTAACTTGTTCCCAATGGGCAAACGGTCAGGACCTCACAAGGCGACATTCGATCAGGCCGTACGAGTATATAACGAAGGTTTGCGCTGGTATGAGTCCTTCTTTCGACATACCAGCGGCTGCGGAAATTCCAACACGCCTTTGGTCCTCTTTGTCCAGTAAGTACCCTTCTCACATTCAACCCGAGTTTGGACATCAGTCGCGTTCACGAACACCCTCGACCAACAATCAGCACTTACTATCAGTTTTGCATTCTGTGTCTCTTGACGCCCTATATTCTCCAGAAAGTTTCGATCGCGGTCGACGGGACACTACCCGAGACCATATGTAAGCAGGCTGCAACGAGCATCTGCGAGCTCATCACACGGTATAGCCGGCTGTGTAAGGGCGGGCAGCTTCTGGGCCTCGTGCTCTTGTTCAGGTCTGCCGCCCTCTCGTGACTAGAATAGGTGAAGCAGGGACATCCTGGTAGCTAGCACTAGAATGTACATGATATTCTCGGATTTGCATCTAGCACCCCATCAATCGCTGAGGAGAGAGGGAGTGCAAAAGCTTTCAAAATGCAGTCTTTTTGTGCTGCGTCTATGTGACTGTGACAACCCTGACAGCCACGCCGGTTTTGCCCGCCGAAACTCAAAGCAAGAGGCCGACATGGGATGTAAGTGTAAGGCAAGGCACCAAAAGACGTTATACAGTGGGCCGGTCCGGTCCAGCTTGATTCCGAGATGGGCGATGTAGTTAGCTGGCGACCTTGATTTTAAGCGCCCACGACCCTGCACAGATGTCGGCCAGTGGAGCGCGATGGTGATATTTGTGCCGCGGGGGGGGGGGAGACGAGGTTGGCTCTCGTAAAATGTGATGAGCCTGCTTGCATGCATCGGTTGCAAACACACGTCTAATAGAAGAGGGAAAAAGGGAGGGAAAGATGGACGGAAATCGGCATCGACGCGATTATCCGACGTCCGGCAATAAACACCACCTTTCTGTCGGTGGGCGCTAAATGGCTCGACGTGATACGCGGATGCTCCGTGCAGCGATCCTCTCGCCAACAAGTACAGAGTGGGTTCCCGCAGTAAGCAGGGGGTATCATTACCTACAACCGACTTCTCGCAAACAGTTGCCCGTCTTCATCTTGTCAAATCCACATAAACGCTTACGTTTTCTGCCGCCCAGAGCCCTCGTCATCTGCGCGATCTCCACGTACTTCGCACCCCCCCCGTCCTTCTCCGTCGGCGGCGTTGCCGTTTCCCCGGCTCGACAGCGCGGCCACGAGGCGCGCCAAAAAGTCATTTCGCGGCTCGATACTCATCCTCGTGCGGTGGATGACCAGCCGCGTCCGTCGCTGCGGGACCATGCGCGGGTCATCCAGCTCGTCGAGGAGCGCCGTCGGAATGTCCGCGTCAAAGAGAATTATATCCTGAGGGGATGCCGGGTTGGTGACAAAGACGCATGCCTGGTGGCTATTAGCATAATGCTCGGTCGGCACTGCAGTGGAGATACATGCTTGGTACGCGGAGTTGTGGCACGCGTGCTTGCGGTAGTATTGGCGCTGCGCGATGGAAAGTAGTATAAACAGCACGTATGGATCTTCCGACCAGTCCCTAGGCGTGATCCGTTTCAGTCTTGCAAAGAAGTCATTATCGCGCTGTCCCGGACGTAGTCTGCGCCTATTTCCTTCACGCCGTGCTGAGTTGATTAGGCAGTAGTCCATGTATCCTGCCCATGGCAGGTCACGGCACGCCGGATGTTGTTCCACCGGCCGAAACAAAACGTACGGCGCACCGGGAATGGTACGCTTCCCTATACGTAAGGGCGGCCGTGCTCTGCGTCCCGTGGTCCCGTTTAGCTCTGATGCACAGCGTCTCCCCGCGCGTGTCGGGCCAGGCTTACCTGCACCATGCATAGAGATTGTCGTCGCAGAGTATATTCACCATGCAGCCCTCTTTCACGAACGGGGAGGCGCGACAGCTCTGTAGTGTGAGCGCCTCCCTTCCCCGTAGAGCATCAGGGCCCATGGCGGCCGAGCTGTCCTTGATAGGGGTGGCCACAAGCTGGCTCGTGTGGATGTCGCCGAAATGGCAGCCGAAGAGGCGCAGGTCCTCGGGTGACCAAAGGACTGGGCGTAAAATAGTTTCGCGGCGCGACCAGAAACGCACGTTTAGCGAATTTGAATGCACATCCATGGCGATGCCGACGGCCTCGTTTATAGGAGGGAAAATGTGAGGGCCCATGAGAAGAGGAAGTAGGTACAGTAGCAGGCAGCAGTGCTTGTATTTTGCCCCAGTTGGCCAGCTGGAGTGACGGTGGACACGCCCATCGCGAACAGTTCTTCCATACACTTAAAAAAGCACCTTAGTTAGGTCCCCAACTAATTATTAAATATAGTAGGAAGAATAAAGAAAATAAGAAAGATGCGAAAAATTAAATAAAATAAGGGAAATAGGAGGAATAAAAGAAATAAGAGAAAGGTAGGAATAATATCCTATCATCACTATATTAACTATAAGCGGCGAGTTTAACTAAGCCTTAGCCTCCTTTATAATGGCGCATATAACACGGGCGAAATGCTTCCTTCTATCCCTCGAGCTCAGGTCACTAAACTGCTCGACTCGACCTGCATGGTGCTGGAGTCACGGAAGCCTTCCTGCTGGGTGTTGCGTCGGATGCGCTTCCCCCTTTCAAGAAGATTCATCGTCGTCATCGTCGTCGCGGTCTTCGTCCTGACCTGAGCCGACCACCGCAGGTCCGGTACCTGGTCGTCGATCTGGCCGGCCCCGGAACGTGGCTAGGGCCGCCTAAATCTGCCCTAGAGAGTGGCCGTAGTGTCGCACTAGGGCGACCTCACTCTAGGCCAAATGATTAAGCTCTGGCCCTTTAATGAATCGTCGTATTTCTGGGCCAAACTGATCGGGCTCTATAACAAAGTCCCGCAGAAGTGGCAGGGTCTCCCGTACGCTCGGGAGAACCCGACAAGCAAAGAGCTCCTTACGAGCAGATTATCAAGGTGTTTGTTCGAAAGGAGAGCCTAAAGCGCAGACATAAACAGAAGCAGACAAGGCCGAGTTAAGAGATCGGGCATACCTAAAGGGTCGGGCTCCTTATCGACCCGGCCAAGACAGGGGCCTTGACTGCGGCTGTAATAGTATAAGACCGGATGCCTATTGCTAACCTTACTGATCCCCATCATCGCCTTTTCAAAGATTGTGATACAAGTTTGCATCGTAGATAGTAGACTGTATGTCTTAATAGTATTTATATGAGATATTCGTAGGATAGGGCACCTCTTAGAAGTCAAGTAAACAAGCATTAGCACCTCGTTACATTCCTCACTTTAAAGAGGTCTGAGCCGATATAAAGATGAGTCTCGGGAATGGCATTCGGTGCAGCTGGCTAGGCTTTCCCTATCTATCAGCTGCGTATCAGGCAGTTCACCAGTTGAACAGCGTCCTGATGGTGGGTGGTATGCATATCAATAATAGTGCGGCGTCCAATGAGGACGAGGCGACTGTGCATTACCACAACACTTGCTGCATGATGGCGGTCAGCAGACCTCTTTGGCCTGGTCCAGCAGCCCATGCATATTTCTTGCGCCCGATGAGGGGTTTCCTCAGATACCATCTGCCCCAAGAAACCTCTCTAGACCCGACAGGCCCGCAAAGATTTTGCGTTCTTCGCACATCTGCCTCCTCGAACCAGGACAGCGGCGTGAGGCTGTACAAACAATTCGATCTCCACCATCGCACTACAGGAAAACATACTAGTCGAATTTCTAGCCCTTTTCGATGAAATGACCAGTTTTCCCTTCTCGACAGCTTTCGAACGAGCTTCCGGGCTGCCGTTTGCGGCTTTCTGCGGCGTACTCTTGCCGTTTTGCTGTCTTCTCGCGGCACTATACGTCAACTCTGCGTCCAGAGTCACTCGGCGCGAACTGCAAGCGACTACGGATCAAACGGATGCCGTGGCGCGAACGCATGAAACCGCGCTCGTTTTGACTGGCGCGGCACCTGATCAAAGCCTACTCGATCAAAAACCACCAGAAGCCGCATTGGGTCTGCAAATTTTGCACGACTGCGCGGAATCGGAAGTCGAGTACGTATATCCTACCTCTCATGCATGAATGCTAATCGCCCTTCTTCTCATTTACAAGCGTCATTGCCGTTCATGGCCTTGGCGCGAACCCGGACTACGCTTGGGTTTGGAAGCCAGGTCACAACCCGCCAGGCAAGCTGGGGTACCCAAGCAAGCCTTACAACTGGCTCAAAGAATTGCTTCCATATAAGTTAAAGTGCCGCGTATTCAGCTTCAATTACGACTCGACCTGGTTGTCCAAAAACGCACCCCAGCAAAGGCTTTCCAACATCTCAGACGAGCTCCTCGATGCTCTGCGAGATCACTTAAAGGTTGTCCGAACTCCCCATCCAAGATTCTATTCATGCTGATTGGAATAAAAAAGTCTGATTCACAGCAATTGCTATTTTTGTGCCATAGCTTTGGTGGCAACGTTGTCGAAAAGGTTCGTCTCCATCTGTCAGTGACAACCATGTCTCGTGTGCTGAAGTGTAGACAGGCTCTTACCACAGCACTCGGTCGAGCAGGCTACAAAGACATACCCGAATGCACCGTTGGAGTACTTTTCCTCGGAACGCCCCATAGAGGGACCAAGGCTGCATCTATAGGAAGCTACATAGCATGGCTCGCTTCGGTTTATGCCAATACCGAAACCAGACTGCTATCAACACTAAAAGAAGACACAGACTCTTCCATTGACTGTCTGCAAGAATTTGCACGATGGGCGTTTGATGACTCTGTGCCGTTAATTTGCTGTTTTGAAAAATACCCCACAGACTATACTTCTCGGCTTGGACTATGGAAAACACCGGTGCAGGCGTCATTGACAGAACGATTTAGAGAGCTGGTCAGTATATCCCTTGACATCGGTCCCTGTTAATTCTGACTCCAGCCTCAGGTCGTGCCCGAGCAAAGCGCATGCATCGACGGCCACCATAGGATAGCTATGGACACTGATCACTTAAAAATTAACAAGTTTTACGGACCAGATGATCCATCGTTCAAGAAACTGTCTCCTCGGATTCAAGAATTGGCCCTAAACGCCAAACAGAGAGTCGAGAGCCGAAAAAAACCAAGGAATCTCCCTATCGACCAGAGCCACGTTTCCAACGAGCTTCGAAACTTCCTGCGCAAATTACAAGTCACTAACCCGTTGGATATTCTCTCAAAGATCAAGTTACAAAAAGGCGACCGCGTTGAAAATACCTGCAAGTGGATCAAAACCTGGGAAGAATTTCAAATTTGGGGTGTTGACAAAGCGCCTCAACTCCTTCGTCTTGTTGGCACTGCCGGCATCGGAAAGACCATGATGTCAACTTTCCTCGTCGACAATCTTAAAGCTAAAGTTGAAAAAACACCAGGAATGGCTTACGCGTTCTTCTTTTGCGATGACAAAGACCAGGATCGCAAGACACCGGCCGCTATCATACGAAGTCTCATATGGCAACTTCTACTCCAAAGAGGCGAGCTATTCGTACACGTACAGTCGGAATTGTCAAATCAGTCGGAAGAAAACTTATTAGGCAATGACTTCGCTCTGTATCGCATTTTCCAGAACATGATTCAAGACGAACAAGCAGACGAAGTCTTTATTCTTATTGACGCTTTAGATGAGTGCGAAGCTGGCCTGCGCGACAGTTTGCTCAAGTTCTTCCACACACTGTTCGCTGAAGATGCAAGAGGAAAATACCGGCTAATAGTCACACATCGACCCGATATTGAGCGCAATTTCGGTGTCGGTGGCGTCATTCGAATGAATAAAGGCGCGGTCAATGCTGATTTAAGAGAGTATATTTGCCACGGGGTGGAAAAGCTTGCGGCCGCTCAGAATTACGATGATGAACTAAAAAGGCGTGTGGAATCTGCCTTGAGCAATACAGTCGAGGGCACTTTTCTCTGGGTCTCATTCATGTTGAAATCTCTCGACAGCACACCTCCATACGAAGTGGCAGACAGATTGAATGACCTTCCCGACGACCTCGACGAAGTATATATCAGAATACTCAACCAGAAGTACCCAGCCGGACAGGCGGACATCAAACGATTCCTAAACATCCTAGTCGGTGCGCAGCGGCCGTTGAAGAAGGGAGAAATAGCATTCATTTTTGCATTTTCGAGAAATAGAAAGTGCCCTCCGATGGAGGAAATTCACAACTACATGCAGATCTGCTCGTGCCTCACCTCTATCCTCGATATTGAGGCGAAAGACAACGATCGGGATTCAAGGGTCACTTTTTGCCACCAGTCTGTCAAGGACTTTCTACTACACGGGGCTACTGATGGATTATTAAATCAAAAATGGTACCACGTCGAAGAAGGCGAGGCGAAACTGGAGATTTTCGAGGCGATCTGGGCCCATCTCGTTCAGATCCATTCTATATATGGATGTGGGATCAGAGTCGTGGATCAAGGCTGCTATTCGATAGACCATCGCCTATATAAGAAAGTCGAGATTCCCGACAAAAACCAACAGCATGTTCTCAATGAGTTGTCATATAACGAATGGGGCGACTATTCAATTCGTTGTTCTTCGAAGGTTGCGGACCATCTTCGAACTGCCAGAATCGACGCATCCAAGCTACCCAGACTACGCGACGAGTGGTTGATTCAGGAGACCAGTGAAGGGCGGGAGTGTGTTGTAAAGGAACTGTTAAATTGCGGAGCAAACCCTGACTCAAGAAGTGATTTTTCACCGTTACTAAGCCACTCAGTCGAATATCCGAATATAGCACGATTACTCCTTGACAGGGGCGCGTCCGTTAACGCGAAGGACCGTGGCGGTATGACGGTTCTAATCCTTGCGGCTGCTCTGGGTTGCGCGGGTACCATCCCGCTCTTACTTGATAGAGGTGCAGAAATTGACGCAAGAGATGGCAAAGGGCAAACAGCGTTATTTCGCGCCGCTTACGAAGGCTATACAGTTATCGCTGGGCTATTACTTGACAGGGGCGCACACATCGACGCAAAAGATGTGAGAGGGCTGACACCATTAACTATCGCCGCTGAAAATGGTCATACAAATCTCGTTGAGCTATTACTTGATAGGGGCGCACAAATCGACGCAAAAGATTTCTTTCAGCATACGCCGTTGCATTATGCCGCTAAAGAAGGTCATACAAATCTCGTTGGGCTATTACTTGACAGGGGCGCTAAAATCGACTCTTCGAACTGGCGCGGTCACACGAGCCTCCATGTAGCTGCTTTTCAAGGACAGACAGACAGTGTTAAATTGTTGCTTGACAGAGGAGCACAAACCGACTTGGTAGAGTACCAAGTTCGTACAGCCCTCATGGAAGCTTCTCGGGATGGACCAGCAGATTGTGTTAGGTTGTTACTCGATAGAGGCGTTAGAGCCGACCTGAAAGATAAGGATGGTGATACAGCCCTGTCACTGGCGGCTCGACGCGGAGATGCAGAAGTTACGAAGGTATTATCGGATCACGGTTCTTCTGTCAATACTTGCGATGGATTTGGGGACACTCCATTACTTCTACCGGAACAGGGCACTCATTTGGAGGCTGCCGAGTTTCTGCGTTCAGCCCAGAAGTCGCAGGCGGAAGAGCCTGCATCTCGCAGATAGGTTGCGGAAAAGTGAAAAACTCGGATTTTGCCTTTTGAGGTGCATTCAATAAGACAGTTGAAATCAAAGTTTGCACCGCCATAGGCATGAAGAGAATGGTTCTGTTTGTAAAACAACGGGTAAAAACACGTAGTAGATCATGTTGTTCGACTTTGTTGATATTCAAGTTAGATGGCTTACTTTTCGCCCACAGTCAACTCGATAGCGTTGCAAACAACTTACTCATACAAGTACTTACAACAACGTTGATGATCTCTGGTAGAGAAACAAAGACAGGTCAGCGTAGGCATTGATCTTTACGAGGCCGTCTATGACTCCATACCTCAGCCGCGATGGTAGTATCGCACCGCGGTCATTGCAGAAACTTTGCATGTGAAGTGCCATAAACTTTATAGAGTTCTAAGAGAAAAGCATAGAAGATCATATCAAGGAGGACGAAAAGTGATATCATGGCGCTGATAAGTTCTTCATCTTCTGTTATTTGCTTCATGTCTTTTGCCCTTGAAAGCACGTGAACTCAGTGCGATGCCTCGTGGAACATCTTTGACTATCGTCGTGTCCCCCCCCCCCTCAGAGAGACTTTGAAGAGCTGATTGTGTCTTCACTATGTGCAGAGTCTTTAACGCCGTATAGACGCATTTCCTGGTAAAAAAAAACTACTTCGTTCTTCAAAATTTTGGCGGAAGCGTAGCTGCATACCATTTCCGTCATAAAAAGAGCGGGAAGCCCGCGGTTGACAAGAGCCCACTGCGCCTCTGTGCAAAGCGCCCACGAAAAAAAAAGAAAAACGTAGCTTCGAATCAACCAGCCACCGCGATCAAAAAGCCCAGTGCATTGCGCCGTCCCATCTCCGATGGCCACACGGTGTGCTTGGCCCATCTGCATAGGTTTATGCATCGTCGGCGGCATCCGTGTCACTGAAGTATTTACAAGGCTTTGTTTTAATCTACTCTCCGAGTGTATGTTTCATGTATCTGGCTTGCTGGGCTGAAAGAGGATAAAGTTGATCGTCTCTCGTTGGGCTACCCAAACTGCGCTACACTGATGCGTGAGGCCATTGGCCGGCCTTGTACAAGAAGATGAACGGAATGACCGTACGTCTTTGGGGTATGAAGTTGCATAAGCTGGTAGCCACGTGTAATATTAGTGTTGTGTGCATGCTAGTGAATGATGACATGATGTCCCTCGCGCGACGCTGTCCATTCGTGGTTCTACCGGTACGTCTGAGCTATATGAAACACTTACCGTGTAGTAGATGGCAAACATTTTACACTCTCTGGATTTATAGCAACGACTGGAACGATGTAGAGTATATGGCAGTGTATCACGCGTGACGTTAAAGCAAAGAGGCGCCCTACTTGTTTCAATTGTAATGCTCGTGAACTATCTTGACCCCCACCTCGCGAGAAGCCTGTGCGAGAGATACGGTTCGACCGCAAACATCTGCTTTGCGACTTGTCGTCTTTGTAGCTGGGCTCTCTCGTCTCGCTAGCCCAAAAGGAAACTTGTGGCTGCAAAAGAAGACCAAGTACACAGCAACTAAAACACACCCTCCTTACTATGCCGATATTGCGCGTTCCACCTGCGCTCCTCCGATCCGCCCGGTAGCATGTCATCCATATCAGAAAAAAACAAAAAGGATGTGGAAATGCAGCCTGTTCCAAGAAGCACACTTCACCCTGCGCCGAAAGCTACTGACGGCCGTAGCTGCCGCCATTTCCGTTGCCGCGACCCACCTCGGCAGAGGACTGGTGCAAAGGCATGCCTCGTGCTTCAAATGACGCACCGGCGAATGCGCGCGGGTCGAGCTGCGGTGGACCGCTGAAACCACCATGCAAGCCGGGCAGGGGGCCATAGCCGTGGGGCGGTGGTCCATTGAAGAAGCCCGGCGGCGGCATAGGCATGTTGCGTGCCATTTCGGGTGGCGGGGGGTGCGGCGGCATGGCGGCAAGGGGAAAGTTGGGCGGGAACATGTGCGGCATAGGCATGTTACGACCGGGATGGCCGCCGGGTAGCCCGGGAGGGGGAACCATGTGGCCGCCGCCACCACGAGCACTGGGAGGCGGCCCACCACCAGACGGAGGAGGTGGCCCTTGCATCCAGGTCGGCGGCATGTGGTCCAGGCCGGGGGGCAGTTGGCGCTGAAGGATCTGCGTAGGGGTCGGCCTTGTTGGCCCAGCTTCCGCATCCGGTGAGCGGAACGAATCATCGGCGGCGGGAAACCCAGGAGGCGGCCCGGGTCGGCCCTGCTGCTGCTGCTGCTGAGTCTGGCTGTCACGGTCATGCACGGGCGACGGGGAGGACGCCTTGTGTGGCATCGAAGGGGGGCGAAGCATCATGTTCTGCAGCTGCTCGGTGCGCTGGGCGTCTGGGGCCCCGGCGCGCATGAGGTTCATGAGGAACTCGGCGTTACTGTTGTTCTTGGCGGCTGGGGTGTCACGATGCGACGAGCTCTGACTAGAAGCGCGCTGATGATGACTGACGAGGTCTTGGAGCAGCTGGTCCGGCCGAGTGGTCTGTGGCTGAGGCAAAGGGGCGTGGATCTCCTGCGACTGCGAGGGCCGAGAAGCATGCTGGTCTTTGCGCTCGCCTGCAGGCTGTTGCGAAGGCGCGGGTGACGCGACCGCGCTCTGATTGGAGCCGCCTGAATTTTGGGGCGGCGGTGAGAACAAAGAGAGACCGGGTGGCGTGGCGCTCATCGACTGCTTCTGCAGCTTTGCAAGCAACTGCTGAAACGCTTGCTTTTCCTCCTCGCCCCCTCCGACAACACCACTGCGGCCGCCGTTTGCGGGGGCGCTGAACAATTTGGCAAGACCGGACGCAGGAAAGGGGGCGCTATTGGCCGCGGCGGGTTGCTGTTCCGTTGATGGACGACTTTCTTCGTTGCTGCCGCTGAAGAACGAGGTGAAGCGCGACGACTTGCCAACGGTCTTGGGTCTGGGGGTGCCATCTGTTATCTGCTCTGGCCTTGATGTGTCGCTGGTGGCTGAGCCTGCGGCAAAAGCCATGAAGAACTTGTCAGGGCCCTGCTCGATTGCGGATGGCGACTTTACAGAGGGCTTCTCGACCTGAGCGGCCTCGTTGGTCTGGTTCTCTTGAGCGTTCTTAGCTTTCTTCATTTGTTCCATCCATTTTTGAAAGTCCTGCTGTGTGTGCACGTCGCGTTGCTCTCTGGGAGCGGGCTCATCGAACCAT
The DNA here is from genome assembly GCA_018831755.1 of Niveomyces coronatus. Lineage (NCBI taxonomy): Eukaryota > Fungi > Ascomycota > Sordariomycetes > Hypocreales > Cordycipitaceae > Niveomyces > Niveomyces coronatus. The sequence goes on along the minus strand of JAFEME010000118.1, from coordinate 17,246 downwards.
TCTGGGTCGCGATCCGTTCCTCTTGGATCGCGATCTCTACCCCAGCGTCGATCTGCATTGACTCCTCTGTTGTTGTCGACGGAGACACCTTGTTCGCGATCTCTCCAGCTTCGTGTCCGATCGCGGTCGCGCTTCTCTGCCGAGGAAGCGTCGATAGTCATGTCGGTCTTTGGCCAAGGGTCCATCTTCCTGCCTGGACCATTGCGAGTGCGGCCGTCAGCATCCTTGTCCTTGTCACGTCCGAGCACCTCGAAACCCTTGCTTGAACGATCTCTCGTTCCATCACGGTCGTTTTGCTTGATGTCATCATGGAATGCCGCACCCATTTTGCCGGAAAAGCGCTCAGCCCCTTCAGCTCCAAAGCTTTTGCGAGACTTGACGGTGCTCCAGCCTTCGCCGTCGAAATCACTGTCGCCATGGCGACGAGCGTGGCTACCTCTGCTATCCCGTGAGCGATCAGGCTCCGCGTCGGTGGCGCGATTGCGAAGACCAAAACGTCCATGTTCTAGTTCTTTGGCAGCTTTGTCGCCGTCGAGAAGTTTGACTCTAGATGATGAGAAGTTGATTCGTGGAGGCGCGAATACAATCTCGTCGGGATCTGCGAGAGGAAAGAACTCATTAGTCTACCATGACGGCGAAGCACAAAGTAGAGGGGTGCACCGACTCGCGCTGTTGCGGGACATGTGGCGTTCTGTCCCAGAGCGACGGTTGGATGAGTCAGTTCCATCGCCATTGCGCGACCGCTCATTCAAGGCCTTGGTCTGGGTTCGATGCTGTTCAATTGCCGAACTGTAAAGCGTTCCGGAGACGCATGTTTAGAGACGAGGTAAAGAGAGAGATAGAGAGAGAGTAGCAGCAGAATGTAAACCTACCCCATCCATTCTTCCGCCGGAGGTAGACCAGACGGCTTGGTACATAATGGGGAGTCGCGCAGATGAAGCAGAACATCTGCCGAGTAACGAAGTGCCATGTCAGGTTGCAAGCGATAGAAGGCCCATTGATGAAGATGTCGGGACGGAATTTCTGCAGTCTGGTGGAGGGAGCGCGCGTGTTGCCTGGTGATGACGTCGGGTAGGGGTTGGTCTTGGGAGGTGCGTGAATACGAGATTGGTCGCAGAGCGTCTGGGTTGAAAAGATGGAATTCGCCCTTGGAGGCAGCGTGCAGGTTGTAATGCAGGGTCGGGATTGGTGCGTAGACGATGGAGAGGCGGAAAGCAGCAGACGAGGGAGGGTCGTTAATATACTGCGGGGGCGCGGAGCGATTGCGACAAAAGCTGAGGGTGGTTGGTTGCTGAGTGATGTCGATTTGCGAGGGCGTGATTATGAATGCGATGCTGAGTTTGAGAAGTGGTTGACGAGACGTGAGTGTCTTGTTGGTAACGGAGGTTTGGTTCAAGAGGGTGGTGAGTGTGGTTAGGGGAAGCCTATCGGCAAGTGGCGTTGGGAGAAAGCGACGAGCGGTAGGTTGGGCGGCGGTGGTGGTGATGGTTCGTTGCCAGAGCCTGCCAATCGGCACCTGCTGGTCGATATGTACAGTAGCTCTAGTAGGCGACGTTGACCTGTGGCCTGGGAGATTAAAAATAATGACTTGCTTATGTTCACGGACGTGTGCTTTCAGGACGCCATTTCTTTTGACATATCGCTACCCCCGTAAGCTGTAGCTCGCCTAAATGGAACAGCCCAATTTCGCCTTTTAGCGTGTGAACCACGTGACTTTTGGGACTCCGCTGCTGGGCTTGCTGGCTGTTTGTTGTTTGCCATTATCTCTACTACTACTAGGCCGTGGCCGAATGAGACGAGAGCAGCCCGTTGGTCGCGGCATGAAGACATAGATGGATTACGACGTCCAGAAAACAGATATCGGTTACATCCTGCTACCATGACCATGTCTACATTGGCTCCGTTTCTCGCTAACCCATTGGACCAAGGCGAAAAATGACTAGAGTCTGGCTACGGCAAGCGGCAAATAGCGAAGAACGAACAGAACAGCGCTCGCGCCCAGGCACTGTCATGATTAGCATTTGCCCAAAACCGAGCATGGCTATTTGCTGCACGCGGCGGCACTTGCGCAACCCGGCCGCTCCGTATTGCAGCACAAAGTGGTCGGGACAAAACACGCAGTACTCTTGCCCGGGCATTGCCTTTCTTTTTCGTCGCTTGTGAGCAGTATGTTCTGAAAAGTCATGTCGAGTTTTTGTGTACATGGCAAGGATGGAACTACACTTGACAAAGGGCACAGCACCTAGTATTGGCTCTTGAGGTATGCCGCACGTTGATGATGACACGCTGACGTTTTCTTGTCCATCTCGTCCAAGGTGTGAAAGACTGGATGTTCAAAGATAGATTTGATACCCAATCAAAATGTGAACGAGCGTGGTAGGTCGGAGATGATGACGTGGCGTTATAGCTGGCCATGTACAAGAATGGTAGCCTGGTTCCTTCAATAGTCGCGATTGCTGCTGTGGCGTAGATAAAAAACATGCTGAGGACGCGCCAGCCGGGTTACTGGACCAGAGGAGCATACAGAATGAGAAAACGCAAAGACTGGCCAGGGCAGCTGCAGCGTAATAATGTTGCTGCATAAAATCCATGTCAATGGCTTGAGCGCCAGCTGCTGCGTCACCCTGGCGTCCGATGTACTGGCTCTGTGAGATGAAAGGAACGGCATGGTAAACTGCATAGAAAGACGAGCAAGGAGTTTTGAGAAGAGTGCCCATGAGAAGGACGAGCGAGGAGAGTGAAAAGAAGAGACGTGGTCATCATGAGCGGCGCTTCCCGTGCCTCGGACGAAGCGCGTTTCGCCGATTTGCACGCTGCGACAAGTCGAGTCTCATGTGTCAGACATCCCTGCGTGTCATCTCGGCCGAGAGCGATCAACACGATGAATGCAGCTGATATTGTCCAAGACTTCCGCGGGAATGAAAAGAGACGTGCACGACTTTTTGATCCTTTCTTTTCTAATCTCCAGAGGAAGAGGTTCGCCGACCACATGGAATTTTAGCTGCCCGAATAAACAGGTCGGCGCGGCTCGGACTACGATCCAGGAGTGGGGGGTCATGAAGATGGAAGACAATAGGCTTTCGCGACCGGGGAAAAAAAGAAAAAAAGGAAGATGGCTCGAAAAAAACGGAGATTACCATCGAGCATGTTGGTTCGATTTTCTTTTCCTTTGCCCGGATGAGTCAAACGATGAGCCCGACTAACAATTCTAGCCCAACCGATAGGTCACTCACTATAGGGCAGGCAGCCAAGAGGTCAAAGAGGGGACTGCAACGGCCTTGGTCCGCCGCTTTCGTCAGCCAATATCAAGTGGGGGGTTTGTAAAGAAAAGAAAAAAGGGACATGATGATGGTGGTGACAAACAATGGGTCGCAGGACTACTCCTAAGCCGGTGATTTATTTTTATTTATTTTTCTAATTTTTTTTTTTGAATGTCTTGTATTTACACTGAGTGGGTGTATGCGTCTGCCATGTGGGTGGTCTGGTGCTGCGAACCACTGTCTAGTCTTCCGAGACATTTCCTGCGACGTCTCGCCATGTACTCTCGACAGCCGATTATTGCTGGATAGATGAACGAGCCTCCGCCATCAACTTAAAAAAAAAAAAAACTTCACATTAAATACTATACAGCCTTTCAACGGCATGCTCCTCTGGCTCGGAATTATGCACGTCCCCCCCCGCTATAATATCCGGCCATCCATCCCCACATCGGCTGGACATTGCGGCAAATCTGGCCACCGACCACGCAGGTCCGAGGCCGATTCAGTATAATTCAGTATGAGGTCGCCCCGTAGGAAAAGACGCCAATTTTTTTTTTATTTTTTTTTCTTTCTTTCGTTCATTTAATTCTGCATCTTATTGCTCGGAATTGACTTCCATCACGGCCGAATCATTCTTCTCATGCACGTCTGGCGTTGCAACTACAAGGGTTCGATCACCATACTGCAGCTTTTTATATACCCTCCCAATCCACCCCTCTCTCTCCGCCATTGGCAACCATATCTACAGGACCGACATCGCACTTGTACCCGCGACTTCGTTTTCTGCCCAACCCGGTTTTTTTTTCTTCTTCTCTCTTGAAAAAAAAAACCACAAGGTACTTCCGCGGACCGGTCCCGGCTTGCTTCTCACGGAGCACCAAGAAAAATTCATGGCTCCCGTTTCACCAACAAAGGAGACCTCCCTCGGGGCGGAAATCGTCAGGTCCATCAGCAACACAAACGTCGCCAGCGTCGACGGCGCCGTCTCTTACCCGCCGCCGAGCAACGCTGCCGCCGGCACCATGATGGACAAGGAGAGCCAGCGGCCGGGTGAGGGCGACGACTACCACAGCGACGCCACGGCCACCGGCGGCGGCGGCGGCGGCGACGACGACGCAAAGTCTACCAGCGAGCCGGCACCCGACGGCGGTCTCCAGGCCTGGCTGGTCGTTCTCGGCGCCTGGTGCTCGTCCTTTTGCAGCTACGGCTGGATCAACAGTACGTCACCCCCCCCCCCCTTCCCCAATCCCAACGGTGATATATGCTGACCGGGTGTGAAAACGATCAGGCGTCGGCATCTTTCAGCAGTACTACAAGCAGGGACCCCTCAGGGACTACTCCGAGAGCCAGATCTCCTGGATCCCCGCGCTGCAAATCTTCTTCATGTCCTTCATGGGCCCGCCCATCGGAGTCCTCTTCGACCGCTACGGCCCGCTGCCCCTGCTCATCGGCGGCTCCCTGATGCACGTCTTCGGCCTCATGATGGCCTCCATCTCCACCCGCTACTACCAGTTCCTGCTCTCCCAGGGCGTCTGCAGCGCCATCGGCGTCGCCGCCGTCTGGCTGTCCGCCATCGCCTGCGTCGGCGGCTGGTTCGACCGCCGCCGCGGCCTCGCCTTCGGCCTGCTCGCCACCGGGTCGAGCCTCGGCGGCGTCGTCCTGCCCATCATGGTCACCCGCCTCATCGACGGCGCCGGCTACGGCTGGGCCATGCGCACCGGCGCCTTCCTCATCGGCGCCCTGCTGCTCGTCGCCATCGCCACCGTCCGCCGCCGCTCCGCCATCGTCCCCCAGGCCGGCTTCACCGTCGCCCGCATGCGCGCCCCGCTCCGCGAGCCCGCCTTCCTCTTCATCCTCCTCGGCCTCTTCCTCATCCCCTTTGGCCTCTACACCCCCATCAACTACCTCCCCACCCTGGCCGTGTCCGGCGGCATGTCCGGCTCGCTGGCGCAGTACCTCGTCGCCATCTACAACGGCGCCAGCCTCGTCGGCCGGCTGAGCTCCGGCATCCTGGCCGACCGCTTCGGCCGCTTCAACGCCTTTGTCGCCTCGTGCTACGTCGCCGGCATCCTCGTCCTGGCCATGTGGATCCCCAGCAGCCGGAGCGCCACGACGATTGCCTTTACCGCCATGTTCGGCCTCTTCTCCGGCGCCTACATTGCGCTGCTCGCCGCCCTGATTGCGCAGGTCTCGCCCATCCGCGAGATGGGCTACCGCAACGGCATCGCCAACCTGGCGCAGTCGTTCGGAGGCCTGGCCTCGACGCCCATCGCGGGCGCCATCATCGAGAAGCCGCATGGGCTGGTCGGCGTCAAGGTCTATGCCGGCGCATTCCTGCTGGCCGGCACCACCAGCGTGCTCTTTGCGCGTCTCTTCCTCACCAAGTTTAAGCTCAAAGCCGTCTTGTAGCGAATTCGTTTGACGCGGTTCTATCTTGCAACATGAGCGAATTGCGGCGGTACCAGCTCGGTTTATGTAATTAGCATTTCATACAAAAGCGATGAATTTTTTTCTTATACACGAGGTGATCAATATCTCCCTTTTTCTTTCCCCACTGATCAACACGTTTGTTAAAGACATTTTTGATGTCAGCAATAATTGCTCATTATTTCTGACGATGAAGAAGTCGGTCGCATAAACGGAATACATAGAATAGACGTTTCAAGCATCGCAATGTCAAGTTGCTCTTTGCCAGTGTCCGCGGATCACTTGTGATGCATGAGATGGTGTTTGAACGAGGGGCTTGTGTGATGCGATGGCTAGGGCGAGGGGTCATAAGGTAAAGAGGTATCATGCGATTACATAGTAAGGCTCAATTTATCACTTCGGCCAAAGTAGGAAACCCCGTCACGCAATAAACCCAGACCTGCATTTTTGACATTCGACACTTGTTGAATTCGCATCGTCTATCGCAATTATACACTATCTCGGTTAGCGGAAAGAATAAAATGTGATTGTAGTCTCGTCAAGTCTGAGACAATTATTGGTTCTAGGCTTTCTCGTCTTGTCATGTCTTTAAGTATGGTCATCTAGAAGGACTAGAACGCCTTTTTTTTCTTTTTTTTTTTTTCCTTTTTTTTATTGCTTTTTTTTGTCGTTCTTAGCACGGAGGGCTGAAGGAGGTCGCCCGCTAGGGCTGGAAGACGGAGATTTATCTATTTTTCTTTATCGCTGTTCCTCGTGCCATTCTGCCATATTGATCTAATTTTCAATATTAAACAAGCCACCCCGGGTTGAAGCCGCGTCAGGCTAGAGACAGAATGGCAAAAGGAATACAACTCGTGCGTCGTGCATCGGGGCTCTTCCCCATCCTAATTTCTAGTGGTGTGGAGGGCAAGGGGGGAGGGTTGCGAGCCCCCCCCCCCCCTTCCCTGCTGGACGTGCTGAATAACCGCAGACATTTCCTTCATCGTTTCCTTCATTGCAAAAAGCAACTTCCAAGACAGTTGGTCAGCTATACCAGCAAGCTGGACCAACAAAGAAACAACTAGGAGCGCTGAGCCCATTCACGGCTTTTTTTGTGTCTCACAAGCCAAATGATAGTTGCAGGGAGAGGGGGGTCTGACTACAGCGGAAATCGCCTCAACCCGAGAAGGACCAGCTGGCTAGAAAAGGAGCTCCGTCTCATGAGTCAGCTTTCCGATGCTCGTCTCGAGGCCGGCGCCAAATACGCCAACTTTTTTTTATTGCCATGACTGCTAGCGAGCGGGTACATGTGCTCTGCGATATGCGCTGTACACGGTACGATACAGTGCCAATATGACGCTGGTCCAGGATGCTAAACGGAAATACAGTCGACGCTTCAGGTTGTTTGCTACATCAGAGTGGAGATCCAGTCAGCCTGTTGGCGAAAGGCCTTCGTGTCGAGAAATTTTCTGACCCACAGACGAACCTGGAGATAATCCGTCCAAGACGGGCCGGCAGCCTGGAGGTACCGTCGCGCCAGGGCTGCCAGGTCTACCACGTACGCTGTGACGATGAGAGGTACATGTAGTATGAGGTATGTGACAGTTTGTACACGTAATGTGCTCGCAGATCTCCTGTGTTGGTCGGCTATCCCCCTCCCCGTACGACTGTTGCCTCATGTACCGCAGCTCTGAGCGGAAATGCTCTAGAAACATGCGAACTATTCTAGATGGATGCACGTAAGAAGACCCTTTGCGCCCGTGCCGAGACCTTATTCTTCTACATGTCTAACTTCCGCGAATTCTAGCAACCACCAACGGCCGCTGTCAGCAGTTTCTCTAGTGCCTTGTTTTAAACTCAATTTTTACCTAATCTGAACGGTCGCCCTGTCGTAGGGTACACGCTACTACTTACCCGTACGTGCTAATGTACAATGTTGCAGCAATGTAATCTGTACTCCGTACCTATATATCTTACAGTAGGGCTCTTTTCAGGGGTTCCTTCGGCCTGTCAGTCCCCACCCGAGCCGTTCCCCTTGTGGTAGCTGAACACGCGACTGCCTCGACCTTGGTATACAGTAAAACATGTACTGTGTGTTTCGGCTCTTGGTTGGCAGAGTTTTTTTTTCTCTTGGCATCATGTCCAGCCAAGAACCATCTCGATTTCTTTTTTTTTTTTTTTTCTTCTTCTTATAATCAGGGCAAGATGAATTTCAAAGTGCTTACTCTTGTTGCCCTTCATACTGACTTCCTGTTGGTTCTGTCCCGTTCATGATTAGTGTCACAGTTTCCCTCCCCCCCCCTGGCCGGTTCTGTTTGTAGATCCTCCTTTGCTGAACTGGCCCAGCCGTCAGCCGAGTCCCTCGTATGGGATATAATTGGTGACGAGCTCCGCTTGTCTAATATGTACCATCTCGTGAAATCCCTGGCGCAAATGTCTAGCCAGCCTTTTCCCACCCCCCCCTACATCCAACCATAATACTCTCTACCTCTAGTCATGTAGCTGGTGCCGCTGGCTGTTCTTTCAATCTCACAACATCGAATCTAGGGCTGCCCAGGGCAAAAAGGCTTGGCTACTTCTCATATTCCTCCTCAGCCTTCCCCAGACTGTTGGACAGCCAGCCCGCCCATTGAACCCCTCTTCCGTCCCCTTTCAACCACGGGACTATCATCCATCACCTTGCAGTCTGGCAGAGACCTATCGTCGCGACGCCGACTTCAAAGCCAACACGGCCCATCCCCGCGCTTCCTTTCTAGAACGTCAGCAGTGCTGCCAAAAAAAAGATTCACATCATGGCGGGCAGACGTTGCCTCTCGGGCGGTCGCCACCTTGCTGCCGCGCTCTCGTCCTTCTTTCGCATCACCGATCGCACATTCGTTTTCTCTCTTGCCGCCACGTCGACCCTGGCTAGCAAGTGCCTGCACATCTACATTCATGCCCAGGTTCTTTCCCTCGGCGAGTTCATACTATGGCTTCCCAGCCTCTTCATGCAGGAGACCATCATCCTACTGCTTCTGCGCCTCGTGCTCGACAACAAGGCTCTCGGTCGCTATGGCGGCGGCTGGTTCCGCTTCCTTGCCGTCTTCCTCTCCTCCATCGTCGCTTTGATCCAGCTCGGCCTCGCCACGGCCAACATCTCCTTCTTTATCATGATTGGTGGCGAGCCTCGCTGGCGCAACGCTGGCCTCGTCACCGACTCGTCCTCGTGGGCCATCATGCTCACTGGTCTTTGGGCTTTCATCTCCGCCCTTGCCGGCCTCATCTTCGGCAGCATGGCGCTCAGAAATCCCATTTACTTTCTCGTCGGCATCGCCCTCGATGTCGTCATTGCCGCTTCTGGCATCATACTCAGCAAGCTCAACAGTTGTCGACACGGCCGCAGAACGCCCGAGTATGTTCCTGTCGACAAGCTGGAGCCGCAGTACCATGACCTTGAGCAGACATTTCCTGAGCCGGCTGCTGAGTCTGCTTCTCGGCGCCATCCAAAGCTCCGCCTACTCTACATCGTTACTGCTGTATTCCTATTCTTTCAGTTAATCACTTCAGTGTTCCGCCCCGCTGAGCAGGCCTTCATTTTCCTCTCTTGGACTTCTCTCGCCATGCCCATCGTTGATTACCTGCGCGGCTCCGACTCGCCTCTCACCAACATTATTCCCGTGTACGACAAGAGCATGGATCAGAAGTGGGATGTCGCACACACTCTCACTGATCCTGTCAAGTGGAGCTGGCTTCCCAACAAGGACCATGCCCCCGCTGGCTTCGACGACTGGTACGGCGATGATAAGCAGCACTACAGTCGCCAGTTGGATCCTCTCAGTCAGCCAAATTACGAAAACGATCTTCTCGAATCTCTCAAGGGAAAGCTGTCCGAAGTCACTATCCGCAATGTCATGTTCATATTCCTCGAGAGCACCCGTAAGGATGTTTTCCCTCTGAAGAAAGGCGGATATATTTACAACAAGATGGTCGAGACATGGACCGACAAGAAGCTTCCCGAAAAGGCCGAGACCAGAGCTTCCACTCTCACGCAAAACGCTCGCTATCTCACCGGTGACTACAGTGATGGTTTTGATCACAAGGAGACGCCGCGTCGTGGTGGCATCAACGTCAACAAGAACACTCCGTCCGCCACATACACCCTCAAGAGTCTGACTGGTGGTCTCTGCGGAGTCAACCCCCTTGTTGCCGACATGAACCGCGAATACGCCTATCACATCTACCAGCCTTGCCTCCCTCACATCTTCAAAGTCCTCAATGGCTTGAATCAAAATGCTGGTAGCACTGAAGGCTTCACCGGCCTGCCCTTCAACAACTCCTTCATGATGTCCGTCACCGGGCAGTACGATCATCAGTACGAACTGATGAAGAGTATTGGCTATCTCGAAGATGAAATGGTGGACTCGGAGTACCTACACAGCGACAAGGCCGTGTTTGGAAATTCCACCGTTGACGATGTCCGTTACGATGGCATGCCCGAGCCCGCCATTGAGGAGTATTTCCGGGACGCGTTCAAGACGTCGCGAGAAAATGACACCAGGCTCTTCTTGACCCATCTCACAAGCTCTACTCACTTTCCTTATGGCCTTCCGGCCAACGAGGAATACGTTCCCATGGTTCAGGACGATGCTAGCAACCATCTCCAAGATATTTCGAAGCACCTCAACGCCGTCGGCTACGTTGATCGCTGGGTCGGCCATCTACTCGACATTGTCGAAGAAGAAGGCGCCACCAACGATACCTTGATCGTTTTGGTGGGCGATCACGGCGTGCCCGTCATCGAAATGGGCGGTGCCTCGCCGTGGGGTGTTCCCAGCATGGGCAGCTTCCACGTTCCGCTCGTCTTTTCACATCCTCATCTCCCCCAGATCGACATCAACGACCTCGTCAGCTCCATGTCCATCGTTCCGACCGTTCTCGATCTCCTCCTCGAAACCGGTGCGCTGTCTGAGCCGCAGCAGAAAGCCGCCCGTGACCTCTGGCACAGCTATGAAGCGCCCTCGCTTCTGCGACCTCTGCAGGCAGAGGAGCGCAGATGGTACTTCACCAGCGTCAGCCCCGGCGGCCAGACCATCTCAACGCGAAGCATGGACTCGCCGCGCTGGAGACTGCTCGTCCCGCTCATCCAGGATGCCGAATGGTATTTCAGCGACCTGGAGACGGACCCGCACGAGGAGAGCCAGGTGGCTTCCTTTGACTTTGTCGGCATGCTGCGCGCCGTGGAGAAGAAGCACGGCGTCGATGCTGCCAAGTGGGCGGAAGAGGCAGCCTTTGCCACGAGGTGGTGGGTGTCGGACAACCACGAAAGGTGGCGTTATATCTAATTTCATGATGAGACGAGCCAGCCGGAGAAAAGAACATGTATCATTAAGTGTGGGGACTATTGCATCTTTGTTTCAATTCGGCGTACCTAGATTATTTTAATTGTCAATTCTATTTGTCGACGTTCACCTTTTAATATTACATGAGCAGACGCTCTTCCCAACTAGGAGTGATAATGGTTGCCATCTCGAACAACGTTGCATCCCGGAAACTTGCGTCATCAATGCGACTCGTTTGGAGTATGCTGGTGTTATTATGTCCTGCAGCATCCTGCTATGCAGGCCAGCAGGCATACTTGCGCACTGTAAGCAAGCCGAAATCTACCCTTCTTCCACACTTCCTCGCTATGGTAGCAAACGTTGGTGACAGTTGAAGATGGCACCTCGCTGCTATCCGAACTAGCAATGATACACTATTACTAGAGTGTGGAAGCTGGGGAGGAGAGTGGGAGGCCTCTGCGACAGGAAACGGTAGCATCGCTCTTCGACATTCGAGCTTATCGTTCTATAAGAGCAGGTGCAATTATGACGAGTTTGATGTCACACTCATAACCAATGTTGTGCCGGACTGTAGAGCAGATGCGGCGGAACCGCGTCAGTCAGCCTTCCCCCTCCTCACTCCGGCCACTGCAGTCTGCCTAGTCCTACCTACCGTCCATCGACACTCATGCAGAGTCCCCCGAGTCCTTCTTTGTACTGTCTTTCCCGTCTTCGCTCCCCCCCTCCCCTTCTGTTCTCGTCGGCCGTCCCTTCTGCTCAGCCATAACTCCCAACTTTCTACACAACATGGACCCCCCAGCGCCGATCTTCGAGCCCGTCGAGGTCAACTCGTCCTACCGCCGCGACGCGACGCTCAGCGCAGACGCAGCGATCGCCGAGCCTCCTCCGCGGCACGCACCGGATCACCACTTCTCTCAACAGAGCTCGTACGGCCTCCCCAACCCCCACGGCGAGGCGGAGCGCTCGCGCCTCTCCGTGCAGCACCGGATGCTCACCGCCCTGCTCGGCGGCAGGCTGGGCCTCGCGCCGCCGGTGGCCTCACACCCGGGACCTCGTCGCGTCCTCGACGTCGCCGCCGGCACGGGCATCTGGGCCGCCGACTTCGCCGCGCAGCACCCGGAGAGCGAGGTCGTCGCCATGGACATCAACATCGACGACGACGCCGCCGATGCCTCGGCCTCCGGCGTGCGGTTCGTGCGCGGCGACGCGGAGAGCGACGAGTGGCCGCTCCCCCCCGCGCCCGGCTTCGGCTACGTCCACATGCGCCTGGTGTTCGCGTGCTTCCGCGGCGTCGAGCCGGTGCTGCGGGGCATCTACCGGCACCTGGAGCCGGGCGGCTGGGTGGAGCTGCTGGACACGATGGCCGAGGTGCGCGCGGCGGACGGCGGGCCGTCGGGCTCGGCGACGGCGGAGTACCAGCGGCTGGGGAGGCGCGGGGTGCAGGCGCGGGGGAACGACCCGCTCTGGGTCGGGAGAATGGACGAGGCGCTGCGGGAGTGCGGGTTCGCGGACGTGGCGCCGCTGAGGGTGCTGCGGGCGCCGATCGGGGGCGCGTGGCCGCTGGCGGAGGCGGACAGGGTGGTGGGAGCGCTGCAGGGGGAGAACGTTGACGCCTCGCTCGACTCGGCGGGGGAATTGGCGAGGGAGGGGGGTGGTGATGAGGAGGGGCTGAGGGAGCTGAGGGCGAGGGCGAGGGGGGAGATGGCGTCGGGGAGGGTGCATGATGTGATGCCGTATTATACAGTATACGCGCGGAAGCCAGAGTGAGGAGTGTCTCGAGGGTGGCGATGTTGGGAGGAAGAGGATTGTAGATTAGGACACAAGAGTGATGCACTGACATGATAGATTGGCTCGTCTATCTTATATGTAACCATGTTCTCATTCAAGTCCGGCATTGTTGTCATGCCCGACATCACGACAGCCCGCATCGCTGCATCCACGGCCTATCTGATCCTCAGGACCGCCTTGCCAAAGTTCCTGCCCTCCAGCAGGTCCACCATCCCCTGCGCGGCGTTGTCGATGCCCTCGGTGAAGTGCAGCTTCGCCTTGAAGCTCCCGTCGGCCAGCCACGCGCCGACCTTTTCCTGGTGCTCGTCAAAGTACGCGTCGCCGAGGCCGAGCATGCTCACGATGAAGCCCTGCATGGTGATGGACTTTGCCACCATCTGTATCAGGCCCTTGATGCCGGACCTCTCGCCGGCGCTCTTGTTGTAATCGCTGATCTGCGATGGAGAAAATCATACGCATCAGCCTTCACAAATCCTTCTCCTCCCACGACATGAGAAGAAAGAAATAAGAAAAAAAAAAACTCACCATGCCACACAGCGGTATCCGGCCGCCGACCTTCATGCTGTCCAGCGCCGCCTCCAGGTGCTCGCCCCCGACATTGTCGTAGTACACGTCGATGCCCTCCGGCGCCAGCCGGCGCAACGCATCGCCGGGACTCTCCTTCTTGTAGTTGAAGGCGGCGTCGAAGCCCAGCTCGCGGGTGATGAAGTCGAGCTTGTCGTCGGAGCCCACGGAGCCGATGACGGTCAGGCCCTCGCGCTTGGAGAGCTGGCCGACGACCTGGCCGACGGCGCCGGCGGCGGAGCTGACGAAGATGGTCTCGCCGCGCCGCGGCCGGCCGATGCGGTACAGGCTCGAGTACGCCGTCAGGCCCGGCATGCCGAGCGGGCCGAGGAAGTAGGCGAGGTGGTCGTCGCCGCCGCTGCTGCCGCCGTTGACGAGGAGGGGGTGGTTGGCGGGGACGGGCCAGGCGCTGGCGGCGGCGGGATCCGCGACCCGCGCGTACTCGGCGATGGGGGTGGCGGCGCGGACGATGTCGCCGGGCCGGAAGGAGGGGTGGTCGCTCTTGAGGACGTGCGAGATGGTGGCGTTGCTGACGGGCTCGTCGATCTCGAAGGGCCTGCTGTAGGACTTCTCGTGCGTCGGACGCATGCGGCCCCGGAGGTAGGGGTCGTACGAGGCGTACAGGCACTGGAGGATCAGGCCGCCGGCGGGAGGGGTGTCGATGTCGGTGTCGCGGCTCTCGACGACGAGGTCCTGGCCCGGGACGGGGAGGCCGACGGGGACCTTTTTGTATACGAGCGTCTTGTTGGGAGCCATGGGGTTATTACTACTTGGGGTTTTATTTCTCTGGAGAGGGGGAAGGGGAGGAGGGCAGCTATCACAGGTCGCGAGGACGATGAGAAAAACTCTTTATATTCTTTATGAGATCCGGAAGCCACGATCTGACCAATCTGGTTGTTGAGAATGGGTTTGTCAGGAGACCGGACTTTTCAGTCGCCTGGGCTTGTTCGCGGGTTTAATCCCCGCGGCGGCGTTATGGCAACATGACACGATCTCACCGGGACACGCACCTCAGAGTCGCATGCAGGACGGCAAGATTGGATGACTGAAATCACCGCATCGAGCGACGTGATCCTATTGGCCGCCCATCGCAAACCGTTGCGTGCCTCCGGGCGACGATGCCACACAGCACAATGGCGTAATCGATATCGATAGCGTTTGCCATGCAGAGAGCGATGATAAATCAAAAGCAGGTTTATTCAGCAATGCGGCAGAGGGCGGAGCATGAAGCCGGTATGGCGGCAAAAAGCCATGGCGGAGAATTGCGAGACTCCGAGGTCCGGCCCACGGAAGAAGCCCTTGTCGCGGCGACCTGTGGCAACATGGACTAGATAGGAATGGCGGGTTATGGACAGAAATCTTGGGCTTTGCGTCTATTAGTAAAGGCTGGATGTGAACTGGCAGTGTGCTGGTCAAGAGTCTTGCGTCGTTTCTGGGCGTCGCTGGCGGCACGATGATCAGCTATAGAGGGATAATTAGTTTTGTTGTTGATTCGAGCGATCGAAGGCCGTCCTCATTGTCCACATTTATGATAAACTACAGTACTCGCATGTAGTGATTCCCGCATACTCATGTAGTTGCTACGCATATCCGTATACATAGATGCAACCCCCCTTCCCATCTCCCCTCCTCCATGGTCAACCTCTTGGCTCCCACTGCCCCAGCGTCTCCTGAATCTGCTCATGCTGCGCCAGCGCCGTCTCCAGCGTCGGCATCTCCCCGTCCTCTCCCCGGCCCCCGTCGGCATACCTGTCGTACACGGCGCCCACGCAGCGCGCCAGCAGGGGCAGCTCCGCCTGCCACTCGCTCCACGCCCAGTCGACGCCGCGCACCTCGTCCGAGGCGAAGTCGTGCACGCGTATCGACACGGGCCCCGCGTGCGCGTACGCGTGCATCGTCGTCCCCGCCTCGAGGACCAGCCGCGCCTCCCCCGCCTCGCCGTTGACCGCCCAGACAAAGGCCGGCTCGCCCTTGAAAGGCTGGCCGCGCCGGTAGTACACGGCCAGCGCGGCGCCCTGCCGCACGTGCTCGCCGGCGCTGAGCGTGCCGCTGATGACGGCGAGGTCCGGCACGTCGGAGGTGACGGTCTTAGAGACCTGCCCGGTGGCCGGGTCGACGAGCTTGACCTCGGGCCGCTGCAGCTGGA
The DNA here is from genome assembly GCA_018831755.1 of Niveomyces coronatus. NCBI lineage: Eukaryota > Fungi > Ascomycota > Sordariomycetes > Hypocreales > Cordycipitaceae > Niveomyces > Niveomyces coronatus. Next base: position 1,764 of record JAFEME010000118.1, on the reverse strand, counting down.
ATGTCGCCTTGGGGTTCTGCAGGTCTCCCAAGACGTACTGGATCTGGTCCAATACTGTAAACTCTTGTCAGCTATTCCGTATAGATCCGTCTCCGGAACCCCCCTTTTCCTTCTCGCCAGGCCGCCCAAAGTTATACTCACAGTGTCCGAGCCCAATCGTCATCAAATTCCCACCCACGGCCGCGTCCGTAAAGTACGCCAGCGGCGCGGGCATCGTCTCCCGCCCAACCAGGGTGTCGAAGGCGCGCACCTCGCTGCTGAGCACCCTCCCGATCGCCCCGCCGCGGAGCACCTCCCGCAGCCTCAGCAGGCACGGGGCGAAGCGTCCCTGGAGCCCGACCAGCGCGCGGCCCGGCTGCCCCATGGCGGCGGCGGCGGCGGCGGCGGCGGCGAGCTCCCTCGCGTGCGCGACATCGTGGGCGAGCGGCCACTCGACGTAGACACGCTTGCCCGCGCGCAGGCTCGGCAGCACCACCGCATGGTGCAGCCGAACACCAGTGACGCAGACAACGAGGTCGACGTCCGAGTCGGCCGCGAGGTCCTCGGGACTGCCGTAGGCGCGCGTCCCCGGCGGGAGCGAGAAGGCGGCGACGGCGGCGCGGGCGGCCTCGGCGCTGCTGTTGCACAGCGCGACGATTTGGTACCGGGCGCGGCCGCGCTCGGAGAGTAGATAGGGAAGGTGGGCGGCCGCGGCCCAGGAGGACACCGAGCTGGCCGAGAGGCCGATGATGGCGGTGCGGATGAGAGGCATATCGGACGGGGATAACTTGCTTTCGAGAGTCGTCGAGGCAAGGACTGGGGTTATGCTAGAGGACAATGTGGTGAGTCTTCGATTGGAGAATTTTGTGCCTTCCGGCTTTATACATACGCGTAGGACTGAGGGTAGCATCGCTGCGGCTCTCATCGCCGATATTGGTCCCGTCCCCCGCCCCCACGACGATAGAAGCTGACAATGTCCGTCGGAGATAGCATGCGTGGTTGATTAGCTGCTGCATGTAACGTGTCTCACGGCATTCTGATGGTAATGTCCGAATCTTAAGAGAAGGCACAGCCCGAGTGCGACATTGTGCGCACATCGCCAAGCTAAAATTCCTGTATGCGGTCGAGCAGTTCCGCATACATGTAGCCCGGGGCGGCCGGACACCGGCATCACCAAGGTCCACACGGCCCCGACAAACGAAGGACGGAGCTCCGGCGGCAGCGGCAGTTATGATCTGGAGGACTAGCGATCGTCATATACGAGAATTCACCCTTGGATAGACGCAGGATGGGCCTCGCGAGTTCCACATTGATGACGCTCAGTGAAGGATCCTCCACCCGCAGCCGACCAACACATTCATAATCGACTGTAGCCCATTAGATACCACATCTCACTTCTCTAGAAACTTTTGCGATGTGTTAAAATTATCAGATCAGATGTATTCAAACTCGACACCTTGCCAAGTTCGAATCCATCTTGCCTGGTCCCGGATTAAGCTTCCTCATGCCATGGCAGCACTCGAATTAGCCTCAACGTCAGCCTCGGGATGACGTCTACATTCCTGAGCTGGTCCGCCCACCGCTTCAGCTTGGCCGGACGCATCAACCCGCCAAGCCTGACGAGTTCATGCCGCCAAAAACGCACTCAGTATTAATGCAGTCCCTCCGCCCCAGACTCCGCCATGGACATCCACCGTCTCTCGCTTCACCAATGCGCTGAACCAGAGAACGTCTCCTCGCACGGTTTTCCTTCTTCACCAACTCCCACCAGAAACCCTTTCCTCC
>JAFEME010000117.1:0-66719 GCA_018831755.1 Niveomyces coronatus | reverse complement strand
GAGTCTGCATCGGAAGCTGCTCATTGTTTTTTCTTTTCCCTACATTTGTCATGGCATCTATATAGCTAAAGCTGACTGCTCGAATGAGATGGACATTTGTTTTTCGCAGGCATAGTGATTGAGGATTGAGGGGCTGACGACCCCTAATACGAGTTGCGCGCGGTGCCGAAGGAATTTGTTTCGCTAGCCGCGCTAGAGGCAAGTCGTGATCTCTTCGGGCGGTCAGCTGCTTCGTATAGCGCCCGCAAATCAGCCCCAGTTGGACGAGCCGTTTTCATTAATCTATTTCTGGACACTGAACAATCGGCGGATGCAACAGGCACGTCCCCACCGCATCTCGAGAGAGACAAACAAGAACAGCGGAGACCCCTGCGTCATGGTGTAGCCAATTTTTTTATATCCAGGTACCTTGTGGTGCGATTGAATTATACCACGTACAATGTGTGTACACCTACTACTAGTAGTAGGTTACTAGTAGTATGTAGTAGTAGTTACCTACTGTGCTACTGTAGGTTCTTATGTATGTACAGTACACTGTCTAGCACCTACTGTAGAGCTATCGTCATTGCGCGTTTCTTCCATTTTAGCCCATGTTTCATGATGAGCTTCAGCGCACCAGCGACCATGTCCATCGTAAAGCGATCAAAAGAAAAAGAGATATCCCTGCGGTAAATGGATGGTGGAATTGTTGTTTCGTTTTGCTCCCCGTGCTGCCCTGTTTTGACCTGGAACCTTTAGTGGCTGTTGCCAGGGGCTTTCCCGCTAAACGCTAGTCCCTAGTGGACGAAATGAGTGCCGGAATGACGTTGCGCCCGCCCCTCTGGAATGTCGGAGGTTGTTCATGTGTCTTGGGCTGCAAACCCCTTCAAGGCGTTCACTTACTTGCTGCACAAAGCCGTATCACCTAAGTAGTCTCTCGAAACTTGTCCTCTAACAACGACACCTAGAGGCGACACTGAAACCCATTCGGCGATACATTATTCGCGAAAGAATCCCGCCGGCTCTCTTCGCCTGTTTCGCATCGCTGCCCGATCTTTGCCAGTGCCCCATCCCTTCGCCACTCTGCAAAAACCACCACCTATTGCCGACGTTTGCCATCCATCACCGCACCATCGCGCAGCCATCTGCCTCTCCCGCCCAGACCATGAGGTGACGCTCTACGTCAAGGCACCGAAATTAGCTCTGAATACCTCCGCATGTCACAAAGTTCTCAGAGGTCGTCGGGGCCGAGCCGGCGACTTAAGAATAGCAGCAAGGACTCTGGAAGACGGCTGCTGGCCAAGTCCAACACCGTCCTCGTCGAGCACGAGGAAGCCCGTAGCTTCGCGCTACGCACCGCGTATCTTCACTACCTTCTTCAGCCAAAAGCCAAACGAAAGCAATACGTCGCGCCTCCCAAAGCCCCTGCCCGCACCCACACAAGTGTCGGCCAGCTCGTACAGGAATACGTGTCTGGTAGCGCCCACACGGTCAAGCTTCCAAGCAGCTTTGCCAATGTGCTCCTCGATCGTGTCGGCGGTGTCTTGCGGGGGTCAGAACGCTTACCTGGCTTCAACGACGCGGCTGTGAAGCGGAGCTTCGCCGAGGCCTACACCGCGTTTTCCGAAAAGAATTTCCGCAAGACCATAGAGAAGGAGCGCAAGTTTGAGCCTCTGGTCCTCATCTTCTACTCATCCGCGACAAAAGCCGCCCAGAAAGGCCGTCCACCTGACGATAGCTCATGGAAATTGCTGCCGGACCGGCACCTGGCCCTGTTCGTTCGCCTGGCCGCTACCATACTGCGTGACCAAGGCCACGAGCGTGACAAGTCAGAACTACTCTCCCGACTTACGACACTCGAGAACAAACTTCTTACCAACGACCAAGACCTTGTTAGCTCTGGATCCGATGCTGCAGGCACGACTATAGAAGTGGTGGTTCCTCTTAGCTACGATGTTAAGGATATGGCCATGGTCCAGATCGTCGCCAGCATTTTCGGTCTGAGCCTCTCGGAGGTGCAAGCTGAAATCAACGAAAAGCGTAACATATGGACGGAAGAAGCGGCCCTCAAAGACTTGAAGACGTACCAGCAACGTCTCACCTCCAATGCCGCTGGCGCGTTACGAAATGACGACTTCGACATTGATGAAGCATTTGCAGAATGGCAAAAGTCGGAAGCACACTACCTTTCGCAGATGCTGTTGGAGTTGCTCACAGCCAAGCCGGAGCTTGCTAAAGCATCGTCAAACGACAAGCCGCTACCTAGCCGTCCGCGATCGATATACAATGAAGACCAGGCTTACGCCGACCTCAGCCTCGCGCTCTCATCCATAGACACGTCTCTCGGGTTTGATCCTTTGGCTTCCGTCTCGGCGGTGCCAGGCGACTCGAGTATTCGAGCGGTCGATGAAGGGGGGCTGTACACATTTATACCTCCAAACCCGAGGGCCTTCTTCAAGTATATCCTGCAGCACGCCATGGCATTCGACCAACTACACGCAGATCCTGAAGTTGACTACCAGCCACTTTCGAAACAGTCATTAGATCTCATGACTGAGCTATGTGTTCGCTGGCGCTTGCCGCAATCTTCACGGCTTATCGTACTGCTAGAAGTTGCAGCGCGAAAATTTCTGGACCAGGAAATTGTCCCTGAGGAGCTGGACACAATTCTCGACTTTGTCAAGACGCCCCTTCCAGAACTTAAGAAGGTGCCGCACATACAGTACTTTTCTTTGGCACTACCCGATATCTCTGTCAGCAAATGGACGCTTCATGATTTCGCTGTCTACCAAAGCACATTTCACACTCTGCATGATGCTATACTACGAGAGCTCTTCGATATCATGGGCCAATGCTATGATAGCAAGCCTCCTCAGATAGGAGCTGTCATGTTTATTCTTGAGAATCATATCTACCAAGATCCCACATTTACGCCGAGGTCAGAAGCGAGAGCGGAGTTCACAGACTACTTGACCACCGCTCTTCGCAACAAGGCACTCGAGGTCTACCGCAACTACATGCAAAAAGAAATCCCCACTAGTAAGGAGGAGTGGGAGTTTGCGCACGTTGTTAAGCTTGGCAAAACCATTACAAAGCTCTGTGATCGCATCAAGAAGAGATACAAGAACAACCAGACAATCATGGGCGTGGATCCTTTCGCGATATTGGTAGAAGAAGTTTTCCCCAATTTTGAGAGTGACGCTGGTGCAATTCTCGAGTCCATCCTAAGCCACGCAAAGGTCAGTGGGGAAGACATTGACATCGAAGACGGCTTTGAGCTCTACAAAGAGCTTGTTGCCATTCGGCGCATACATCACGATTACCTACCAAACAAGGTTTTTGCCTTCAACATTGAGAATCTACTAGTCGATTTCGTGTGGCGCTGGATACGATCAGCCGAAACGAAAATGTCTGACTACGTTGATGAGGCCATAAAGCAAGACCGATTCCAAGTACGAAGAGAGCACGAGGACCATATTCCACGTGATACAGAGAGACATAGCGTGTCTGTCATTGACTTGTTTATGCTTTTCAACCAGACAGTCGACCAAGTCTTCAAGCTGGAGTGGGATAACGACGAGCATCATGCCCGCTTCATGACGGCCCTTGCGCGAAACTTTGCAGCTGGCCTCGGTCGATACTGCGAGGTTCTTGAGCAGCGTTTTGCCAAGGAAATGGATCGTCCGTCGGCCCAAGAGCTGGCCTTGCAGACCAAGTCGAGGCAGGAGAAGTGGATGCAATATGCCAAGGACGCCTGGAATAATAAAGAAAAGGCCGAGCCGTTTCAGTTCTTTGCAGAGTCGTTCGTCAAGCTCAACAACATTGAATACGCCATGCAAGAGCTCGACAAGCTAGAAAAGAGTATGAACTCGGAGGCTTGCGCTGCATTGCTCGAGAAGATCGACGGACCCAAGAAGCAGCCTCGAAAGCTTAACAAGTACACGTTCACCATTAAGGTTGTTGAAGCGGAAGATCTCAAGGCGTGCGACCCCAGCGGCTACAGCGATCCTTATGTGGTATTTGGAGACGAGTACCAAAAGCGTCTATACAAGACTCGCATCATCTACAAGAACTTGAACCCTCGCTGGGACGAGTCGTTTGACTTTACAGTTCAGGGCCCAGTCAACCTCATAGCGACTGTTTGGGACTACGATACGTTTGGAGACCATGACTATGTTGGGCGGACGTCTCTTAAGATAGACCCGGCCCTTTTTGGCGACTATCTTCCCCGAGAGTTCTGGCTTGATCTTGACTCTCAAGGACGGATGCTGATCAGGGTCAGCATGGAAGGCGAGCGCGATGATATTCAGTTTTACTTTGGCAAAGCGTTCCGCCACCTCAAGCGGGCTGAGAGAGACATGGTGCGCAAAATTACAGACAAGGTGCGTTGAAGACGAGGTAGACTTTTCAGACTACGGATGAGGTCTCTAACCAGTAAGCAGCTCACAAGTCAGATCAACTCGACACTGTCAATCGAGACGCTAAGAGGTCTCCTCGGAATTGGTGGCATTGGCTCGCAAGTTACCAGCTTGTGGAAGAAGCGCGCCTCCACGATGCCTGTCGCCACGCCAGTGCAGGTCGAGAATGCCTTGACTCCACTGTTCACGTACTTTAACGAAAACTTCGCCATCATGAAGCAGACACTGACCGACGCCACGATGATCGCGGTCATGACGCGGCTGTGGAAAGAGGTGCTCATGACCATCGAGATCCTGCTCGTGCCGCCCGTCTCGGAGAAGCCGTCCACGCAGAGAGCGCTCAGCAGAAAGGAGGTGGACGTTGTCTTCCACTGGCTCGACCTGCTGTTCGCCTTCTTCAACGCCCGGGACGAGCACTCTGGCGAGCAGCTTGGCGTCCCCGCCGAGGTCCTCAAGTCGCCTAAGTGGCACGAGCTGGCCTCGCTCAACTTCTTCTACTTTGAGGACACGAGCAACCTCATCCGCGAGTCGGAGCGCATGGCGTCCGCCACCGCCCAGCGCGCCAAGGAGGCGCTTCAGTCGCACAGCCGGCACCCGGCCCGCAACTCCGCCCCTCCCGGCTTCAGCGCCCCGCTCGGCGGCGCCGGCGTCTTTGCCAGCATGGGCACCATCCGCCGCGGCAAGAGCATCATGATGAGCCGCAACCTCGGCACCATGCGCAAGGCCAAGGAGGCTAAGCGCCGCGAGAACCAGGCCGACCCCAGCGACGACATGATCCTGCGCATCCTCCGCATGCGGCCCGAGGCGGCGCAGTACCTCCGTGACCGCCATCGCCAGAAGGAGCGCCAGGCGGCGACGGCGGCCGCCGCCCTAATCATCAAGAACAGCGCCGCGCAGGGTTGGAACGCAGGTTCGGGCGCCGCCGCCGGGGGTCACTTTGCCAGGAAATCTGTGCCCAGGCGGTAGACTACACCTGCCATCGTCACCTGTTCCTGTTCTTCTTGACTTGCTTTTTTTTTTTGCGCTACGTTATGGCCTGTCTCGATTTTTTTCTTCTTCTTATTTTGTGAATACAGGTTGGAAAAGATATCCTTTGTTGTTACTTGGAGCTCTTTTTTTTTTCTTAACTATTTTTGATTTTTCATCAGGGGAGCGCAAGAGGCGAGATCTTGCCTCGGCACTTGGTATTAGCTTCTCGTGCTGCTCCGTGTTTATTATCCGTTATGGCGAGCCAGCAAAGGAGCGAGTTGATTGATTATTCGTAGCCTTTTTTTTTTCAATCCTTTTTATTTCATCAATCATCGCATTGAATCGTTCCCCAGGTTAACGAGAACGGTGAATGCTGAGTGTTATTCGAATACTGGGCTAATATTACATGCTAATTACTTCGGAACGGCTCGACATATTCTTGCCCGATGGCTCTCACATCATTTCCAAAAATGAGTCGAGGCGCTCGGCGGGATGTTGTCCGCACCGCTGCCCCATCCGCTCTCGGCCGGCCCTAGGTGCAGCTCCAGCACGCCGCCGTCGCGGAAGAAGTCGTGCGTGAGCCAGCTCCTGCCGTGCGCCCGTCCGTCGAGGGTGGCGTTCTGCACGTAGATGTTCCTGTAGCCGGCGTCGAAGTTGACGGTGCGCACCGTGGCCGTCTTCCCGGTGGCGGAGTTGTGCAGGCTGAACTCGCGGAAGAAGGGGGCGGTGATGAGGTACACGTCCTGGCCGCTCATGGGGAACAGGCCCATCATGGTGAGTGCGGTGAAGCTGCCCATGGAGCCGGAGTCGTCGTTGCCGGGGATGCCGACGAGCGTGTCGTTGAAGGCGCTGGGGATGTAGCGGTGCGCGTACTGGGCGGACAGCCCGGGGCGGCCGAGGTAGTGGAAGAGGAAGAGCATGATGTACGACTGCTCGTCTCCGATGTAGAACAGGCCGGGCGTCTCGTGGAGGTAGGTGAGACGGCGCAGGAAGACGTCGCTGCCGCCGAGCGTGGGTATGAGCGTGGCCACATCGTGCGGAATGTAGAATGAGTAGAGCCAGGAGCCGCCCTCGTACGTCTCGTGCCCGTTCTCGTTGAGGTAGCAGGAAGTGAAGTTGTAGAGGTCGGTACAGATGGCCGGGTCCTGATAGCCAAACGTGCCGTTCATGTAGCGCGGCTGCAGGAAGCCCTGGAAGCCGCTGTCGACGAAGTCGGCCTCGGAGTGACTGCCGGTGAGATTGAGGCGCGAGCGGGAGTCGGGGTCGAACATGTTGAGCCAGTTTCCAGATGGCTGGAGGTACTTTTCGGCGTCGTGAGTCTTGCCCATGTCGCGGGCCATCTGGGCGATGCAGAAATCATTGTAGCTGTATTCGACTGTGCGGGAAATGCTGCGCGTGTAGATGCCTGTTCCGTACGGATCGAAGTCATCGGTCGGAATGTATCCGAGATTCTTCCAGCTGTGAAGCCCGCCGCGGCCTTCGACGGTCCACAGAGGAGGCTCATCTGGTTTCTTGTCAATTGTCATGTACCTGAGGAGGACTACGAAAGAGAGATGTGAGGACGAACCTTCGGCGTCCGAAATTACGGCTTCGTATCCGGTGTCCCAGTCGATGCCGTCGGTTAGGCCTTTGAGATAGGAGTCCGCGAGTAGATTATCGGCGTTGCTGCCTCCTTGCGTGAAGCCTTTGCATAGGGACATTCGGCAGTCTGGCATCTTTCCTTCGTGGCGATAGATGTCGATCAAGCTGCGAATCATGAGCGCCTGAGCATGGGGGTCTACAAGTGTAAGCAGAGGGTGGGTGCTGCGGAAGCTGTCCCAGATGCAGTAGTAGGAGTCAAAGTATGGCTCGTTGCTCTCCCACAGCGGGTTTTCACCTGTTACGTATCAGATAATGATCGGAGGCTGACAGCACGAGACAGGAAGGGAGGACTTACCAGTGTAGTCTTGTGGCGAGAGAAGGGTTCTGTAGATGCCGCTCCAGAAAGTCCTCTGCAGGGACTTTGAGACACCGGTGTTGTCTACTTTGACGACGTCTAGCTTGGATCGCCAGGCAGCCTCGGCCTGGTCTCGTGCCGCCTGGAAGCCAAAATCGGGAATTTCCCTTTCGGCGTTTCGACAGGCCTGCTCGGTGCTGATGAACGACAGGCCGACGCGTGCCAGGATCTGGTTGTTCTCGGGCGCATCAAACTGGACCCAAGCGCCGGCGGGGACATTGTTGGTGACGTTGAGGCGTTTCGGCTCGCTGCCGGCACGGTTATTCATCCAGACACCGTTGCTATGGATTTTGGCGCCGTGGAAGTCTACGCAAAAGTGCGAGTCATATGTGCCTACGCCAAACGATGGGCTGAATGTGCCGTTACCAGTGATGCGACCAGTCGTCCCGTCAATCAGGACAGTAGCCTTGGTGCGCGACTCGGATAGATCGGAGAGGTCTGCGTGGATGAGGGGCCGATACGGCATGCCGCCACCGTCTGACTCCTTGGTCGGAGTGCCATCGGTAGGAAAGGTGAAGCGGTAGAGGGCAGTATGGTTGGCCACGGTCATCTCCGCCGTGACAGAGGTGTTGAGTGACACGGCAAAGTAGCCGGCGCGGGCGACGACGGTGCCGTTCTTGCGCTGGGAGGCACGCGAGATCTTGTTGAAGTAGCAGCGGTTCAGGTCGTCACCGGCACATCCTGTCTGCGCAAAGAGGGGGAAATTGCCTAAAGAGGCACCCTTTACGGCCGCGTCAGCGATGCAGACCACTTGTAATTGGGATCATGCTGAGGGCGAAAAGGGAGCAGGCCACTTACACCACCCGTTCCACTGTCGTGCATATGTGAGAAGCCGGTGACTACAAAAGACCCGGGGGGCAAGCCGTCAATATAACGATCATAGAAGCCGAGGGAGAGGTCTGATCTTACTATCGGCATCGTTGGAGGCAAAGCCGCCTTGGATCTCCTTGTTGACGTCGGCGACAGCTTTGGCCATGCCATAGGGCAGACTGGCACCAGGGAAAACATGACCTGGATACGAGACATGTGCTGATTAGCAGCGTTGCGAGTCGAAGGGAAGAAGCCGGCTGGCCTTACCGCCATTGACGGTTCCGATGAGGGGGTCTACGTAGTCGAGAACGTCGAATGCAGTCGAATTGCGTTTGTAGTCTGGCGGAGCTGACTGTGCCGCAGCAATAGCAGCAAGAGACGATAGTTGGCACAAGGCCAATGCCCGGAGAAGCATCATGTAGAAGCGAATGTTGTAAAAAGATGCTGTCGGCAAGGACACAGGCAAGCTCGAAGCCCAGAGGCGGATGATGTTGATGGTCAGTCCTAGACGGCCTAGCCAGGTCGAGCGCAGCCCTGGGAGGAGGAGGGGGGGCTCTAGCTATATGCATTTCATTCATTTATTGTCATTATTCTACTCAAAGCTATTTTAGGTCAAGCAGAATTGCACGAGAGATGTAAAAGAAATAAAAAAAAAAAAAAAAAAAAAAAAAAAAAAAAAAAAAAAAAAAACAGGAAATAACCAGTAAAACTAGGGTGCCAGAAGAAACCTAGAGGGAAGAACTTACTTCACAGCGGCCGCAGGTTGGTGTCATATCATGCAGCCACATTCCGGGATGCGGGAGCAGCGCAATTGATCAATCATCGAAGAAAGAGATTCGCTGCATTCGCTCGACGTGTCTCGGCCTCTAGCCATAACGCTCAATGTATTGCAAGCCGGATGATCAGTGACGAAACCCTGCATTTGGCCAACCTTCTCCATGGGGAGCCATGATGTCGTTGATTCGGAGCTAGGTCGGGGGTGCCATGGACGTGGGGGGTGCAAGAAGAAGCTTGGACAAATACAGAGCAATGACGAACAGTTGTAGTCAAGATGCAGTACTACATTGCCTGCATCCAGTATCGGCCCGGACGAAGCGGAAGGGAGAGGGGGGGGACAAGTGGTGATGCTTTTCTGTCTTTCTGCAACCGCTCCTGTAGAATGCTGGCATTTCTGGTCCGTTGACTAATTGAATATATATCCGTTTTCCCCCCTCACCCCGCACAATAGAAAAAGAAAAAGAGAGAGAGAGAGAGAGTTATTACGTTGATGCGCAGATGCGGTTAAAACCACCATGTCGATCTCCATCTCCACCTAGAGGCAAATGGGTCTTTTGCGGGGGAAAGAGGAGACGGTAGTATCTGTAGTATAGAGACCGACTCGTAGAGATGGAGGCTGTCATGCAAGGAAGGCTTTCGACAGTCAAGAAGAAGAGTCATGTGAAAGTAGCGAGCAATTGGACCTCGAAAAGTCAGTGCATCCAGGATAAAGTCCAAGGCCCAGGAGAGACTCTGTTTCTGCGCCCTGCACCAAAGACCGTTACTCAGCATGGGGGATGACCGACCTGTCCGGGGAATCCAGGATGTTGTCTGCGTGGCCGACTTCATGTGGCATGGCCTCAATATATCAGGCTCGCTGCCGCATATTGTAAATCTAAAACGACACGCCTGACAGCAAATCCATCGCATCATGAAAACTTCATAACGAGTCCCGAGCCGTTTCAAAGCTTCACACTCCATTTACTGGCCTAGGCTACCTTGGTATTCCCCATCGTCACCGTCTCCCATTGGCCATTCCTGTCGAAGCCACCTTGGGACCTTCCCGTACCAATAGTCGTATCTTGCCGTCACCAATTTCCACTCCCTGGCTCAGGAGATCCGCCGACTTCTTTGGCTGCTCATCCTTGGCTAATGACCGATCCCAGCTCCGCGCATCTATCCCCAGAATACCGCCCATATTATTTCGATCGCCCGGCACCGAGAATTCACGATACGCATATCTCCACTCGTTCAGGAACCCTCTGACAGCTTTGCCCACCTTGTCCTTGCCGTTTTTGCTGTGGTTTCCCGTGCCGGTGATGGCGTACACGGGGCGGGACTCTTTCCCATTGTCCATCAGCACCTTTTCCAGATACTCCACTGCTTCTTCGGGATGCAACCCGTGGAGGTCCACGTAAATCTCCGGCGAGTCGCACGTCGCCTTGTTGCGCTCCTCATAAAGCTCACGCGCTGCCTCCCGATGTGCCTGGCGCATCAAGTCATTTTCGCTTTGCCCACGTAGGCTGAGAGCCTTGGCCGCTCTTGCGTCGTTTCGATTCCAGGCTTGCGCCGCGCTAATTTTCATCACACCCCAAAACACATCAGCAAGGCTCATTCTCATTCCATGTGACTTGTTACTCATGGTCTTACCTTTGCAGAAATTTATTTCTTAGCCCTCCATGCTTGATGGCTTCCTGTCGAGCTTTCAAATAGGCCGTGTTAGCCTGATCCCCGGTCTCCAACCATGGAATATGTTTAGGGCTCGCAATAGCAAGAGATGCGGCGCTGCCTTGGCCGTTCTTGAACGACGCGGCCCCCCCGTTGAGCCTGCGAATCTCGAGTCGCGGCGCGGCAGAGGGGACCTGTGAGGCTGATGTCCTAACAATGTCGGCTAGAGAGCTTGGCACCAGGTTCTCCTTGTGGGCATGTCCGTGGCCGCCTCTTTTGCCATGATGTTTCTTCCCCGCTCTCTGAGAGACGGACCCTAGTGTCGGGAATGCGTCGTTGTCGTCTATAGCTGGAGCCAGCGCGCCTGGACCTTTGCCATGTTGACGGCTGCTGGGCCGGGATCGCGAACGGGGACTCTCCGTGCCATGATAGGGACGAAAGCCAGGAGGGGGTGTGGCATTCGTGCTGCTGAGCCCTTCGGAGCCGCTCGAGTGAAGAGACGGAAATGAGTTCATGTCCTGCAAATGCAGTACAGACTGGCCTCGGGACGGCGGTGTCCTGGCGCCCTCTACCGTGAGCTTGTTGGCGAGGTTAGCGGGGTCGTGAGAGAATATACACGTCTCGCCCGCTAAACAGCTTCCCATGACCCAATACCTATTATGATGAGTCATTAGTGTCGGGCAACGCGGGAGCAGCATCTCGCTGTGCAGTGAAGCAAACTTACTTGCACAAATGATTGCTGAGGTCGTGACTGAAGCGGCAGTCGGCTCGAAGGCACTGCCCTGTAGACATGTAGAACTTGCAGATGACGCCAGCTTTCTGTGCCGCAGTGGGAGTTGCAGGTCGACTTTCTGATATCAAAGACTTTCCAATCAAGACGTTCTTGGGCTGATCTGTGGTGTAGTTGCCCTCCGTGGCTTGACTCTCCATGATGGAGGCAATCGTCGCGCTCAAATCGTAGCCGTTGGAGGCAAGCGCACTCTCAATCTCGTCGTCAGTTTGTGAGTGGCCAAGGATGGATCGAAGCATGTCGTATGGAGACATGTCGAGCTGCTGCGACGAAATCGATGAGAACTCCGGGGCGGCGGCGTTGAGGCCACTCGAGGTTCCCGCCGATGAGACGCTGGCGGTGTCGTCATTGACCAGCCACTCTACATTTTCTGTTTGGTAGTCACCGAGAATCTCAGTCGCCGGTGTCGAGTCGCTGGCGAATTCGTAAGCGTTGAGGCTGGGACTATGCGGGATCGTAGGTGTGGCAAAAGCTAGACGAGGCGAAGCTCGGGGAGACGAGAATGGCGAAGCCGTGGAAGAGAGCGTCCTGGTGAGACTGGCGGGGACAAAACCGGGCGGCGCAAGGGGACTGACCCCGAGACGCGGGGATCCGGACATGGGAGTCCCAGCGGTGCGCCACGATGCAGGTGAGGGCCGCCTGAGGATTGACTGGCGGATGGGAGGCGGTGAGACTGAGACGGCGTTGCCCTCCCGAAAGCGCCACAGAGCATCCAGGACCACGTTGTCGAGCGAGGAGCCAGACAAGTTTGTCTCCTTCTTCAGCAGCTCCTCGAGTCTGTCCGTCTTATCTTCGTCTTCGAGGGCAGCATCTTGGAGGATCGGCAGGCAGAGTTCGTAGTGGTCGTCCGAAACCATGATGAAGTGCCGGTAGTAAGTGGTCGTGGTATTGGTGTCGGCTCAGGGAAGGTCAGCGTATTCGCGCCAGCCGGTAGAGGTTCAGCCGATGGCGGATGTATTGAGAGTCAAGTAGTTTGATGGAGTCGAGAACGACGAGATTGTTGTAGCAAGATATGTTGAAGCTGCAGAACAGTGGTTAACAGAAGCAAAGATTCCGCTCACGCAAGTCACTCCAGAGGTCTCGGGCGCACTTTGACTTTACATAGTGCAGGCGCGAACGAGAAGCGGTCTAACACCGGGGAGCAGGTTATCTATATGTACGTACCCGAAACCACGCCGGTAAAAGGCCAGATGAGGGGAAATCTAATGGCGGAACAGGCTGGCTAACAAGGCAGAACGGAGAAGGACAGAGCCATATGCGTGCCGTAGACAACAAAGAGAGGCTGCTGGCAGGATGTTCCCGAGGTTGCGCAAGCAGGGTTCGGAAATAGAATAGCTTGGGTCTCTATGGAAGCGAAGAGCGGCAAGCACGCATCGCCGTCCTCGTCGCGTAGGGCGGATTTGGTCTTTAAATTCTCAAAGCGCGCTTGAATGGGCAGATTCAGTCTTTACGAGGGGATGAGGGTGGCACGGGAAGAGGTGGCGACGCGGATGTGCCTGCTGAGAGGTCGGCCCGTGGGAAGGAGGAGAGCTATTATGTGAGGCGAGGCGAGTCGGGGGGGGGGGGGCGGAGGCGCGGCGCGCGGCGCAGAAGGGGACGAGAAAAGAAAAAAAAAAAGGGCAGCGTTGTTTTGTCCGAGAGGCCAAGATGCCTTGCTGCTGGGGGCGGGCCAGGGCGGCTTTTGCGGGAGGACATCTGGTGATATGGGGAAGGAAGGGGGAATGATGGCACACTACAGGTACCATACCTACAGTGCCTTGTGCTTAAAGGGCTAATGTAAACAGTAGTACCTTAGAACTACTACTAACCAAGCACAACAGGTACTGTATGTACTGTACAGGTAATGAACTGGGCAAGGTCTCAAGTGACTGACGCGGGACGCTGTCTACAGTACAGCGGGCACTAAACACGGTGCACAGGGCGCCACTGTAACTGCACGCCAGCAACGCCCACCGCACCAGAAGCATGTACTGTACCGTACGGTACTACAGTACAGTATGTGGGCAATGCAGTACGGCTGCGACAGTGGCGGAGAATGCTGACTTGTGTGACTGCGAAAGGCGCCTCACGCCTCGTCCGCCTTTCTCGCGACCAACCAACCGCGATGCCGTCGCCACAACTACGGCTTGAGCCAAAACCTAAAGAAGAGGAACAAAGACAAGCAGGATACGGAGCAGCCTCGGGTGACGTGAGAGGACATATTTCTAAGCCCCGTACCTGGCGACTAGGTACTTGTATCTTTTCTTGCTGCCGTCACTTCAGGTATATCCAAGCATCGTCTTGCTATACCATTGCAACCACATCTACGCATCTGCCCCCTAGGGCACCTCGTCCTCGTCTCCGCCGAACCCAAAGCTAAAACTTCCACCAGTACATGTTCCATCTGAACCCTGTTCCACAGCCGCATTCCACTTGCGCTTGCTCCCTCTCCCTGTCTTGTCTGCCAGCTCCAGTGCCCTTTCCAGCATGTCCGGGTCGTGGGCGCGTAGCCTCTCCGTGAACAGCGCAAACGGGTCTGCAACTTTGCAGTCAAAACCCGAGACCTGGTCTGTTTTGTCTCGTAAAAAGACGAGCGCCTCGGACAAGAGTCTCAGGCTCGGCGATTTCGGGATGAAGTTCTGCGTCAGAGCGATGCCAGTCTCCAGGTTGACCACCAGGTGCCACCATCCGCTGGGAACGTGCAGAATCTCGCCAGCGTCACAGATACCTTCAACACATCCTGGCGTCTGCCGGGCATCTTGATGGAAGCTCAACAGCCACTCGGCGATGCTCAAAGGGCTTGTCACCTCGCTACTATCGCTCGACACGTAGACGCCCGGTACTCGCGCTTTTGGCGGAAACATGATCCAGTACTTCGCTCCTTGGATCACGGCGTTCCATGCGCTCGTACCATTCGGATCCTTGTGAAATGTCGAGCCACTTCGCTTCGGACCAACAATCAACCAACGATGAGCCGGCCGCTCCTGGCCCAAGACCTCGAAGAGATCTGGTCCGAAGCATTCCGGCTTGCAGTATGCTGCTCCAGCATGCTCGCCAACCTGGATGCCCATCTTCTCCACAAATCGCTTGTCAAAGAGGTACAGTGGGCTTTCGTCCTTGTTATCAGACATGTAGTCACTGTATCGCGATAGCGACCAATCCACGGCCTCGGCGCGGAACTCGATGTCTCCATATAGGGAGAGCAAAGAGTCTGTCGTCCATTCTGACGATGCACGCCAGCTTTGAATGCATTTGGTCAGAATAAATGGTTGCTCCGTCCATTTGCTTGCGAACTCTGGGTAGGTCAGGCTCTCCAGGCGTCGAATTTGATTACGCTTCGGGATGCCACTCGCATATTGCTCGAGATGAATGTTGCTACAGACAAACGGCCGATGCAGCACGTCAGAAAAGACTTGGTCGCAGTTCACCGTGGCCTCCTTCTCCTTGGATATCCCGAGCAGAGTACGTCGCCACGTTCCATTCCATTGAAGCCTGGTGCTGCTGGAAGTGGCTTGCCTGTGTCCCAAGGTCAATATAAGCTTCCTGAACGCAGCCAGAAGCTCGGAATTCTTCAGAACTTTCGACCGTCTCTTTGTTTCATAGATCTCTACGAAGCGATATCAGAGTGTCTCCATAGCTGGCTGTCCGTGCTGGAATTACTAGACACAGAGACTTACTTCAGAAACAATGCTTTCCATAGCTCGTCCAAGTGACAGAATGCATACATAAATCTACAAGTTGCAGCTAGAGTCTTGAGACTGGCCACGTCAAGCTGCTCCAAGAGAAGCAGCAACATCTCGTCAGGCAATGAGGCCAGGCTACCGGCAGCAAGGCGGGCGTCTACAGCTCGAGACAAGTATTTGTTGCCTAGAGGCTTGACTCCGAGATGGTGAATAGGTATGGCACCTTCTGAGCCCAAGTCGCGCTCCTTTGACTTGGTCATGTGGGTGTACGCCGAGAGCGGCTCCGGAGGGGGTTGGGCAGAAGGCATCTCGCCAGTAAAATAAGGCTCGAAGCGAGTAACTGTGAGCTCGCTCGAGCATCAGTGGCTATGATAGAAGGAAGTCGCTGTGGGCAGCTAATTAAAAGGAGCGGCTGCAGTTCTCAACCAGGGAGATGAGGTGGTGAATATCCGTGAAGAATGTTGCCCTCTGCCAGCCTCACCCAAGGCACTGTACCTGTTGGGGCAGTCCGGTTTTCGAGAGAGCCTTTATCGCTATCGCCTAGGGCCAGCCATATGTACGTGCTGCACTGTATTGAGGTTCTACTAGAGGTAGTAGTTACTGTAGTAGTAGATAGCACAGTGCCGGCACGGTACCCGCCGCCAGTTTCAAAGCCATGGATGATGCTTACTGTTGCTAGCGGAGGCGCACAAGTTACAGTACCTACAACGTACAGGACGCAGAAATGCTCAGGCGAACCGTATCGCTCACTCATCTAAACCCTCAGCGCATGTGATCCTATCATAAGAATAAATGCAGTAGGCTAAAAAAAAAAAAAATATTGACTACATGCACTGGTCAGTGAGTGGCTTGAGGAAGCCAGGTCAAATAAAAGAAATACTGTAGCGTAGGAAAAGAAAATTATACCACTGACGTACAGTATATAGTAGAGCCCCGTCTTATCGCACCCGATTTACAGGCCACTGAACCTTCTCAGCTACAGTACACCACACAATTTGTCGAATCACGGGGTACCCTAACCTCCTACCCCGCCCAACGGGCATTGATTGGTCACGGACTGGTGGGCGCAAGAGAAAAAAAAAATATGTCGGCCAAGGTGGCGCCCCTCAGGCGAAAGTCTGTTTTTTTATTTTTTCCCCTTCCCTCACTCTGCAAATTTTTTGCAATCCAAGAAACCACCAGGTATATAACCCTTCCTAGATCTCTCATAGCTCTCGTAAAATTCGAGAGCAATAGAATCTAGTCAACCAAACCCTCTTTCGTTTTTTTACGACTTCGCCGGCCGCAGTCTTCCTTTAGAAGCCTGCGATTTTTCTTCCCACCGCAACCACCCCGCCAACTTTTCTCCCACGTCTAGATCGAGCTGCGCTTGATCTAGATTTTTGATTCCCCCGAATCCGAATATGGCTACCGACAAGGGACTCGAGGATGTCCCCGAGGGTGAGTACTCTTTCCAATACCTTCGTCACGTCTTTGCATGAATGTCTGGAAAGTCACTGGCTGGGAAATTTGCGACGAGGCAGGACAGGGGGAGCCGCAGTAGCACCAGGCCCACTGGAATATTTTCCCCTCCATGCCAATTCTGTGCGCGGACAGCGATAGCGCTCCTCAGCGCCCAGACGGCCAATCCACGCCAAATTTGAAGCAACCAGAATCATCGCTAACTTTCTTCTTTGTGATTTAGCACACATCGAGTCCAACTACGATGAGACCGTGGACTCATTCGACGACATGAACCTCAAGGCTGAGCTCCTCCGTGGTAGTAAGTTGCCCACAACTACGCGCCTGCGAGAGCCACCTCGGCGACCTGTATCAGTTATCCTGACCAGCCTTCTCTCGCAATAGTCTATGCCTACGGTTTTGAGCGTCCCTCTGCTATTCAGCAGCGCGCCATCATGCCCGTCATCAAGGGCCACGATGTCATTGCCCAGGCCCAGTCCGGTACTGGCAAGACGGCAACCTTCTCCATCTCAACGCTGCAGAAGATTGACCCTGCCGTCAAGCAGTGCCAGGCTCTCATTCTTGCTCCCACCCGCGAGCTGGCTCAGCAGATTCAAAAAGTCGTTGTCGCTATTGGTGACTTCATGAACATTGAGTGCCACGCCTGCATCGGCGGTACCTCTGTCCGTGATGACATGAAGGCTCTCGGTGACGGCCCCCAGGTCGTCGTCGGTACCCCCGGCCGTGTCCATGACATGATTCAGCGCCGCTTCCTCAAGACCGACTCTATGAAGATGTTTGTTCTTGACGAGGCCGATGAGATGCTTTCTGTACGCTGCTTATCCTCTCCAGCTCTGTCGGACACCATCACTGACATCATCTTAGCGTGGTTTCACCG
Organism: Niveomyces coronatus; assembly: GCA_018831755.1. Taxonomy (NCBI): domain Eukaryota; kingdom Fungi; phylum Ascomycota; class Sordariomycetes; order Hypocreales; family Cordycipitaceae; genus Niveomyces; species Niveomyces coronatus. The sequence continues at coordinate 49,333 of JAFEME010000117.1, read as the reverse complement.
ACCAAATTTACGACATCTTCCAGCTCCTCCCCCAGTCCACTCAGGTTGTCCTTCTCTCTGCCACCATGCCCCAGGACGTGCTCGAGGTCACCACTCGATTCATGCGTGACCCTGTCCGCATTCTCGTCAAGAAGGATGAGCTCACCCTTGAGGGTATCAAGCAATTCTACATTGCCGTCGAGAAGGAAGAGTGGAAGCTCGACACTCTCTCGGATCTTTACGAGACGGTCACCATCACCCAGGCCGTCATCTTCTGCAACACCCGCAGAAAGGTCGACTGGCTCACCGACAAGCTCACTGGTCGTGACTTCACTGTTTCGGCCATGCACGGTGACATGGACCAGGCTCAGCGTGATTTGATCATGAAGGAGTTCCGCTCCGGCTCATCACGTGTTCTCATTGCCACTGATCTGCTGGCCCGTGGTATCGATGTCCAGCAGGTCTCTCTAGTCATCAACTACGATCTCCCCGCCAACCGTGAGAACTACATTCACCGCATCGGTCGTGGTGGTCGTTTCGGTCGCAAGGGTGTCTCCATCAACTTTGTCACTGCTGACGACGTTCGCATGATGCGTGAGATCGAGCAGTTCTACAGCACTCAGATTGAGGAGATGCCTATGAACGTCGCCGACCTCATCTAAACGCATTCAACTCGGCTACTTCTCTTGCGCTGTCATTCGCATGACTGGAGAAAAGGATTAGCGCAGAGTTGAAAATCACTTGAACCATTAACTTTGTTATCTTCCCTCTGGGGGCCGCTTCTCTTTTCTTTTTTCCTTAGTAATTTTTCTTCTGATTCCCAATCCGGCAATTTGGAGTATTCATCGCGGCCCCCAATTTACGAAACCACGACGTCCTTTGTTTATGAACGCGCGGCGACTTGAGTACACAGCTGTCCTGGGTTGAGGGAGAGAAATCGAGAGAATGATATCTTTCGGCCTTGTGGAGGACAAACTTCATAGACGGTGGCAAAAGTATGGAGGAGAAAGGGCGAGTAGAGAATGAGAAAGAGAGAAGAACTGGAGATTTGGGCCTCGGTGGGCTCGGGGGTGGGGCAATTGAGTGTACCCCTTTCCTTGTCTGAAAGCACAGCATCTCTATCAGTTTTTTCTTACTCTTTACTTGTCTTGTTGGCGCCTTGATTAATGTTTTTGCCAGAGACTGTGGGAGGGGATTACCAAAAAAAGTTAATTGCCGTGGCTGATGTTTCTATTTTCTTTGTCTTATTTCTTTCCTAGTTGAAATACAAAAGGTTACCATAGTTTCGTTACTATGCCACAACGCTCATGCTATACGGAATTAGATGCTGACGACGAGTTGTGGGCAGAAGGATAATAAATAGTTCATGTAAGAAAACGAGAATACGGTGAAGATTCATCACAAGGGTCTTGTCATGTTTAGTAGTCGGATTCCATTGATAACAATTATGAGAGATTTTCCAGGCATCCGAGGCATATCGAGGCATTCGTCAACATCATCTAGCCCGTACAACATACCGCCACCAGTGACTCGATGAGAACAAACAAGGGAATAAAAAGGTGAAGAAAATAGTAATGAGGGACCTGGGGTATGGATTATGCCCAAATATGGAAATAAGGAAAGAAAAGAGAGAAAATAAAAACGCCCAAAATGTGGTATAAAAGATAGCTTGCGCCGGAAAACTCGTGCTGTTCCTGCCAGTTTTTCCTCCCTTGAGATTTCTTTTTTTTTTTTCAATATAAATGACACCGTTATGTTTGCGTCTCAGTGTCGGAAGCTCGTCTGCGCGGCAGGAGGGCTCTTGACGGCCTGATCGGCATATGCACCCGGGATAGGGACGGCGTCGTACGTCGGCTCGTCTGCGGCCGACGGCGCGTGCTGATGCGGGGCGACGGGCGTCGTCGGCGTCAGGGCACCGGTCTGATTCATCTTGGGGGTGGCGGAGGGAGCCTTGGCCGGCGGCGGCTGCAGCTTGAACGCGGGGGACGGCCGGTCACTGACAAACTGCGAGGGCGGGGCGGGCATGTTGTAACCGCCCGGGGTGAAAGGGCTGGCCGCGGGCGTGCCCTCCGGGATCCGGCCCATGGTCTGGTAGGCGGCGGGCGGGTGGCGGGGCGACATGGCGTAGCTGCTGAAGGCGGGGGACTTGAGGGGGCCGCCGCTGCCGTCGCCAGCGGGTGCGAAGCCGGGGGTGTTGGGGGCGGACATGGTGCGGAGCTGGGCGAGGTAGAGGTCGGAGCGGGCCTTGTCGCGCATGTCCATGGACTTGGTCAGCTGGCGCTTGGAGTAGTAGCGGTAGAAGACGACGGAGTATAGTGTGATGCAGATGACCTCGACGACGATCTCGATGATCATGCAGATGAGGCTCCAGTTCTGCAGGCGGCAGACGAGGGCGTAGTCGACCTTGTCGTGGAAGACGTGGGCGCGCTGGTTGTCGACGCAGGACCACCCCCACATGTCCTTGTTGCCGGAGCTGTTCTTGGAGTGCTGGAAGAGGGCGGCGGTGACGACCCAGAGGATCATGCTGACGATGAACCAGCCGATGGCGAACATGGTGTAGTACGTGCCGACCTTTTCAGCGCGGCGGTGCCCGCCCCGGCAGTAGGCGATGAAGACGAGGACGCAGGCGGACAGGGAGACGCAGGCCATGGCGAGGACGAGCTTCTGAGGCCAGGATTTTGTGTTCTGCGCCCACGAGGGCATCTTGCTCTGCGAGGGGAGCTGCTTGGTGGTGTTGAAGATGGCGAAGGAGGAGGAGATCATGGCGAGGATGATGAGGGAGCAGCTAAAGTTGACGCCGCGGAGGGCAAACTTGGCCATGCGGACGCGGGTTTTGATTTTCTGAGGAGTGGATTAGCGTGACGAATCTTGTGAGCTGAGAGCTATTTGTGGTTGTTGATCTTGTTCTTGTTCTTGTTGGCGAGAAATAAAAGGCCTTCACTTACAACATCGCGAGCCTGCTGCACGTCGGTGGCGGCCTCGCGCTTCTCCAGCATGTCCTCCTCGCGAAACGTCGGGCTAAGCGGGTTGGTGAAGTTGCGAGCGGGCGTGCCGGGTACCTTCATAGCGCTCTTGAGGGGCGTCTTGGGAGGTAAAGTCTGCTGGTCGGCGGCGTGGTTGATGTAGCCGAAACCGACGGCTTGGACGTCAGTGGTGGTGGTCGTCGTCTTCGTCGTCCCCTCCGGGGGGTCGGCGAAGGGCGAGCGGCCATTGCCGCTGCTGCCATCGATGGGTGAGTGGACGGCGGTGGCCTCGGCGAAGCGAGGAGTGCGTGGCGGTTTAAGAGAAGAGGCCTCAGAGTCTGTCGAGCCCGCGGTGGTGGTGCGGGCTGGTGTGAGGTTGAGGGCGGCGGGGCGCCTCTTGTCGTCGGATGCACCTAGGAAGAAGGGTCAATGAGAAGCTCGTTGAAGGAGGCATTATGACGATGCTACTTACCGACCATGATGTCAGTTGCTTCTTGGGATTTTTTATTTGGACTTGCAGTGGATTGGGTCCGCTTTGTGAGAAGAAGAGTCGTGATTGATATATCAAGACGTAGTGCAAACGGTTGAGTAACGGAACAAGAAAGACGTTTGTGGAGACACAGTCACACACATACACACACGAACACGGCGATGATAGTTGGAAATAAGGCAAGAGTCGAGGCAAAAAAATCAGAGAGACGTGCAGATGATGGAGAAAACGAGAGAAGAGAACGGAGAGACCAGCTATCGAGAGAAGAAAAGAGGAGGCAGGAGTCGGAGGGGGGGGAGGTCGGGTGGGCGAACTGGGGAGGAGGCGAGACACTTTTGAAGAGCGACAAGCGGGACAAGAGAAGTGGGAAGAGCGGTCCCCATTGCTCATCGGAATACATGATGGCTTTTTTTCTTCGGTTTCGATAGTTGCTGCATAAAGACTACCATGTGTGTGCGGTGGGTGGTGGGCCGGGTGGCAGAGATGGCCGTTGAATCTGGCCGCTCTGATAGGACTGGGATTTAGGCGCCCGGGTTGGAAGATGGGGGTGGGGATACCGGGGGGGGGGAGGAAGAGAGCAGGGAAGAAGGGTCTAGCCAGTGATGGTTGAATGATCAGCTCTGAGAGACAAGAGATGGCCGCACACCCCTGTTGGGTGAGAAAGAGGGAGGGGGGGGGAGAATGTGTGCATTATTATCGTGGGCGGCTAGAGATGTTCCGCAGTACTCCGTAGAGGTATACAGTATAGATAGAGCGGGACGTATGCTCATGGCAATTGACCACCCCTTTTTTTTTTTGCTACTTTTTTTGAATTATTCTTTTGCTCTATGTCAAGACCAGCAAGGAGATCTACACCTTGTCTCGTTAAAAAAAGAAAACGCCCATCAGAGCAAAATGTTTGCCCCATACCGTGCGCAAGCCCATCAGCCACGGCGAGCGTCGTGTGGTTGCATTGACACACACACTGCTGACCAATATATCTCCCCAGCCCCAAAGCAGAGAGACCCAAGCAAAAACGCCGGGCGCGTAGAAATCAAATAACTCCATACTCGAAAAAAAAAATCACGTATATTCCCCCCTCAAAGCCATATAGAATCTTTTTCCAAGCCCCACAGCGGGAAAGAAAAAAAAAAGGCTTCCCGGGAGATGGGCGGTTCCGACCAACAAAAACGATGGCACCAATCATAGTGCAAGATGCTAGGGAGGGGGGTTAAAGAAAAATCCTACAGAGGTGGGGCAGCGGCGGCTACAGCACTGCCGTTATTCGCTCTCTGGTAGACTACGGTTGCGGCGGGGGGTGAAGGCTTTCTTCTAACCGTCACGAAAAAGAAAAGAGGTTTTTTTTCTTGTCCGTGGTATTTGATTTGATTTTTTTATATAGTGTGGCAAACTACATCCCTGTCAAGACTGGCACCACTGTCAATGCGGTGCATCACGCCCATCCTATACCGACTACTGAAGTATCCGCACGGGACCTTCGGAGAAAAATTCCAGCTCTGCATCGTGTGTGTGGCCTTTCCAGGCGGGTCGTACCATGGTGGCAGAGCGAGCAAGTAGAACTTTCATTTAAGAGATGTCCTTATCAGATGGAACGATTAACAATAAAAGGAATGCGTTAGAGGTCTTTCATTAGCTAATCGTCATCTCAAAGCATTGTTACCTCCGCATCAAGTCGTTTAACCAAGAATCGCTCCTGTTTTTCTTACAGGTCTACAAGCAACAGTTTTCATTCCCAACACCTTTCACTTCCCCCCCTTTTTTTTTCCCTTCTCTGCATCATCCATTAGCCTACCTCTTCTTGTTCTTGCGCTTGCTGGCCTTGCCGCCCTGCTGAGCGCCGCTCGCCCGGGCCTTGCTCAGCGACTCGGTGCTCTTGCTGATCACCTCGTAGTCCTCGCCCGCCGAGTCGGTGCTCGGCGTGTTCTGCGCCGCATCCGAGTCGGCATCGGAGCCCCCGTCCGAGTCCGCCGCCGCGGTCTTGCCGCCGCCGCCGCTGAACAGACGGCCTACAGTGGCGTTGAAAAGAAATGCGGGCACGCGCACGACCGCCGTGTCCTTGTACGTAGGCTGGGCCAGCTCGTTGGGCTATCGAACCTCGTTAGCATAAAGAAAGAAGACAAAGACATCATAAGAAAATCCTTCTGCTGCTTTGACGAGCGCGCACGTGCATGGGTCGAGATGAGAGAGCGCTTACATCGAGGAGATATTCTTGCAAGTTGCCGTCCTCATCCTGCTCCTCGAGATAGACATTTCCCAAAGAGTCAACCACGAGCACCTTGCCATTCTCCGCCACGACGCGCTTCTTGACCCCCGCCGGCGCCACGGAGGCATCCCGCGACGAGGCCTTGGAGGCGTTGCGGCTCAGCGTCTTGCGCTCTTTCTTCTTGGACGGGCGTCCTTCCTCCTTGCGCGTCTCCTTTTCCATCATGCGTCGCTCCTTACGGTTCCGCGGGATCGGCGCCGTCTCGCCCACCTCCTCTTCCTCCTCATCCGGCACCGGCACAGCCGCCGCCGGCACCTCGGCGTTGAGCCCGGGGATGCTGCCGCCCCAGGCCGTGTTGCGCGCGAACCGCACGTACCGGCCCACGAACTCGCGCTGTCGCTTCCAGTTCATGTAGAGCACGAGGTAGTGCACGCCGCCGCCGCCGAAGAGCAGCACGCCGAAGAGCACGGTGCCGAGGCCGGGGCGGTACCGGTTGTAGTAATAGTCGGTGCCCTTCCACAGCGGGAAGCCGTTGGCGAGGAAGTGGTCGTAGCGGTCGCGCCCGGGGCCCTTGAGGATGTTGGCGATGAGGGAGAGGCGCGTCTGCCGCTCCGACGCCCGCTTCACGGCGGCCTTGATCTCCGAGGCCGACGGCGCCTTGACGGGGGGCTTGGCGCCGCCGCCGACAATCTTGGGCTTGCGGGCGCGGAGCTGCTGCTTGACCTTGTCCGGGTGCAGCTCGCGCGACTTCTTGCGGTAGGCCTTGCTGATGTCGTCCTGCGAGGCGTGCTGGGGGATCTCGAGGATGTCGTAAAACGTGACGAGGGGATCGACCTCATGGGCTGAGATTTCGTCGCGGATGCGAAATATTTCACGGTCTATCGATTGCGGTCAGATGAGCATTTTTCTTATTTATTCATTTTCGAGCAACAGCCAGATGGTCCGATTCGAGTAGTTTATCTTCATCAGAGGGCAAAAAGGGGTCAGCAAACTTACCCTCCTTGCTCCAGGCCGCCGTCAGCGGCGTCAGGAGGGCCAGCAGCCCGAGAGAGAGGGTGGAAAGCTTCATGGTAGCCCGCAACTGGCGATGCGCACGCCGTGCGAGAGGCAGAGGCAAGTATTGGTTGCAGTTCCTGCGTGATTGCTGGTGACCAGAGGGAGGGAAGGAAATTTTGTCTCGGCCGCGCTCATAAAATCTTACTTGGCGTGATTATTATTAGTGCTTCTCCCGTGAGCCGCTAAGAAGAAAAGGTAGGACAGGAGAGGACCCTTGGCTCCTCACCGCGCCACATGTCATCTTTTCACAGCTTGCGAGCAGGACCATGACAAAAAGACTCATGAAGGCTTTCAGTTTTGATATGCCCAAAGCTGTGGTCGTCACGGAGAACCATTCTCAGATTTCCAAGGTCCTAAAGCCGCCTCTCCTCACAAGACAGAAAAGAACCAAACCCATAGAAATGGTTCGCCGTCCACCCGTGGCTTCACCGTGAGCTACGTAGTTTTGCACCGGAAGCAAGGTCTACGCTCTATTTCCATCATGGCGGGCCGCTTAGACCAAGGAATGGTGACTAATACCATCAACCATCGTGAGGCTCACCGACGCGGGAGAACCGACAGCGGGCCTCGACCAGGTACGCACTGTTGCTACCATCGGGACAAGCGGCTGCTTTGACTCCTGATTCCTCCATGACTTGAGACGGTAATGATGAGCGGCGGCACGAGTGTCCTGCTCACTAATGCCATGTCGACGACTGCGGCTGTATGTGCTGTGTCTGACTTTGTTCGGCGGAAATATTCTTTATAAATAGAGGACGAGCCACGACCCCCAATGCATCTATCCTCGCTACTCTTCACTCTTCATAATTCATCACTCGACAAAGGCCTTAGTGAAATGCGCGCCTCTATCGCTCTCGTCTTCGCCGCCGCCAGTGCCTCTGTCCAGGGCGTCACGCTCTGCAATGCCGGCGGCGCCGCTGCCCTGGTCGACCTGTTTGACAAGACTGGCTGCGCCCAGAATGGCCAGTCCAGGGTCAGCGATATCAGAGTATGCGGTCATGACATTGCCCCCATCAACTCGACCACGCCGGCGGGTTGTCACCGGATCGAGCACGGTGGTGTCGTTTCCGCCCACCAGTGGGAGACGCAGGAGTCTTGCAAATGTATGTCCTTTCCCCGGGCTGCCTATAACACACAGATGGTACCTTTTGGGTGCTGACAGAAGCCTCCTCTTCTGGATCGGCAGTCTACCTATATACCGATGCCGGGTGTGTTGGTGGCGAAGAGCGACTGTCGACACTTGGTACGTGCGAGATGCCCTCAGCCAAGGGACAGGCATGGAGGGCCTGGCGAACAGAGTGCACAATCGAGTTTGAGGGCAACTAGCTCGGTACTATTGTATTGAAAAAGGCACTGTGTGAGCATTTGCGTATACGTGGGATATACTGGCAGGATATTTTGCTCGGTATTGTCACTTGTACGTGTCTCGTCGTCGTGTACGGGGTATGCATGCGGCTTTGTTCGAAGTGTTCCATCACAGAAACTTGGCGATAGATGAACAGTTACTCCGCACCTAGCAGAAACACCCACAGAAGATTACCGAGCGCATCTTTCTAAATTCTATAAACGCAAGCAAGATATAAATCGATTGTAAACGTGGCTTTAATGAGTCTGATTTTCGAGTACGGCACTCTAGGGTATTGACTGGCTACTTCGAGGCAGAGGTGGTGGGTCATGAAATTTGTAGCGATCAACTGCCCACAGTACAAATCGAGCCGCTTTCGTTGTCGCGTGCGGCTCACTTTGCGTTCGAAGACCATGCTTGTCGGGCACTTAAGGATATCTACAACCTTTCGATGAAACGTTCCGCCCGCATCTCAGCAGAATTATAGCATGCTGTCATGACTACGCCAAGAAGCGTCGGCGTGGATGCCGACGAGGAGGAGGACGACTACATGAACATGACTTTTGACGAGCCGCCGCCCGTCACGGAGACGTCGCTGCAGCGTACCCAGCGCTTAAAAAAGGAGTCGCGCGCCCGGGGAAACGTAAAGTCTAAGGCGCAGATTGCCGAGGAAGAGGCGACGGCGCGCGAAAAGGCCCTCGCCACTTCGATGCTCGACGCGCCCCGCGCCCACGAGAGCAAAGGCCTCGCCATGATGGCCAAGATGGGCTTCACCGGCGGCGGCCTGGGAAAGAAGACGGCGGACGGCGCGGCCCGGGCGCGGACGGAGCCCATCAATCTCAGCCTCAAGGACGACCGGGGCGGCGTCGGCATGGACGCGGAGAAGAAGCGGCGCTTTCAGGAGGCGGCCGCCGAGCAAGGGGTCGACGTCGCCGCGCACAAGGTGCCTAAGCTGGACCCGGGCGAGTACCGCGAGCGCGTGCGGAGGGAGCGCGAGGACGCGAAGCTGGAGAAGCAAGTACTGGCGGCGCAGCGAATGGCGGAGCGCTTGGATGATGATGATGATGATGACGACGACGACGACGGTAGTGAGGGTTCCGAGGCAAGCTCTGGAGGCGATCAGGAGCAGCGGCCAGAAAAGAGGAAAAGGCCGGCGCCGCATATTTCCTCGCGACCGCTCAAGTCGGTGCCGGTACTGTACAGGGGCATCGTGCGGCAGCGCGAGGAAAAGGAGCGCGACCGCCGCATGCGTCACGATCTGGAGCAGTCGCTGTCGAGCCTGCCGACATACGCAGAGGACGGGGACGAGGACTACAGGACGGCGCTGGGGAGCGCAAAGACGGCGTGCGTGGCGGCCGAGGACCTGGACGAGGAGGACCCGGAGCTGGACGAGTTCAACGCGCTGGACGTGCGGGAGCGGCTGGGACGCGCGCTGCGGCATCTACGGGACGGGCACCGGTACTGCTTCTGGTGCAAGATGGCGTATCCGGATGCGGGGATGGAGGGGTGTCCCGGCAACGCGGAGGAGGATCACGACTGATGGCGCTGCTTGGGGAGAGATACGCGAGATGTGTGCGCGCTTTAACATGGATCGAGCATTTACGCTGGTGTTTGGGGTATCTGCTTATGGGAGGCGTGGCGTCGATGATGTCATTATCTAGTTGGTGACTATAAAATGCGTTCATGTCGAGACAGGGATTGCAAGACGGGGCTCGCGAGGGGAAGAGAGAAGAGAAAGAGAAAACAGACGAGGTGCTACTGATGCGCTCTGCTGAAAGGCGACATGACTTGTGGTGACTTGAGATGATGGTATGTAATGTAGGTACTGCAGGTGGCGATTCGGAATTGGCCTGCAGCAGCCTTGCTGGTGTAGTGTCGCTGGGCGAATGCCGCTGGTCTATAAACCCTTCATATGCAAGCAAAGCAAAGAAAAGGTCTGATAAAGGGAGTCGGCGAAGAGCTGTACAAAGCATCGCCCGATGCAAAAAATGTCGGGTATGCTGTTATAATTGATTCCAAATAGATGACATCCAGCGCGATGCTGCGGACACTGCACGTTGAGAGCTAGTACTGCACTACCTGGGTAGGGTAACAGGGGGGGAGCCAAGAAACAAAAAACATTGCCGTGCTAGCTATGGTAAAAGGTAGAATAGAGCGGTCATTTTTTTTTTTCTTGGTCACGGGCATGGCTAGGTACTGTACCACCGTAAACCTAACTGTACAATAGGCAATAGGAGTCGGCGACCGGTCGGTCAGTCAAAGTCGTGCGCTAACCAACTGCCTGCCGTACCAGGTACATGCATGTATAGAGTAGGACCTCTCAGCCTCTCGTCTGGATCGACTTGATACAGGTACCATATACCGCTAGCCAAAACCGTTGACGCAACTAACACTCAACCACCTGTTCATGCTCGATCCCGTTTGCCTCTTCCTCTCCCACCGCGACAACAAAAATAATCCCATACATCTCTGCTGCAGGACTGCGTCTGCCATTCCCTCCTTCCGTCTGCCGCCGCCGACTATTCCACTTGCGGCATCGCACTCTTGTCATCTCTGCTCCAAGACATTGTCAACGCCAATGGCCGAGAAGCGCTGAGGCGCTGCCAACCAGTTCGCCATGACGGACAAGACACAGGAGCAACACGCCCCCGAGCGTCCATCTTTTCTTTCGTATCTGAAGAGGGACAAGCAGAAGGGGAAGGAGAAGCAGGCGTCCAAGTCAAAGGCTGGCACTTCAACATGTGGGTTCATCTTCTTACTTGCTTCCTGTTATAACCCATGGTCATGTCGTGAGACGTCTCAGTGTTGCGCCCGCTTCCCCTCATCGGCCGCGCTACTCGCCGAGCTTCCAATGCACAAGTCTCGCCTAGACTGTTTGGAATCTTTGGTTCCGCACCGGCTTTAGAGTCTATTCAATATGTAACACCACACGCCTTTGTCTTGGCCTCGCGTTCACACATGGCTAATGGCTCGGAATTGATTTGTCACAAATCGTATTCAGATACACTCGTATCTACCCCTTCTGCCCTTTCCTGCTCTTCCATCATGACTTTAACCCACTTTGCATCTTCTCTTCTGGAAGTCTCCTTAATTTCTTCTCGGTTTGCAGGAATCGCCCGGGCCGTAAAGTTGTCTGTAGTGCTTGGTCCTCTACCAAGACGCTGCGGAAATGAAGTCACACCACTCTGAGAGAACCAGTCGTCTAACAAGAAATCTTCTAGCCGCCACTGCAGAAAGCAGTCCGGATGAGCAGGATGCATCCCTCACCAAGAATCAAATTCGGCGAGCCCAGGTGCGCAGGGCCCAGACTCAACATCGGCAGCGCAAGGCCAATTACGTCAAGCAGCTGGAAATGGACATTTCTCAGCTTCGCGACCTGATCGCCCAGGCACAGCACGACACGGCTGCCCTCAAACGAGAAAATGACGGCATGAAGACCGCGCTCGGCCAAAATGGCATTGCCAGTCCCCCGGGTTTATCGCAAGGGGTCACGTCGCCCAGCGCCGCCACGCTCTTCTCTGACGGTGGTCAAACCGACGTCACACAGCAGCAGCAGCAGCAGCAACTCGTCACCGCGGCGTATCCCATCGCAGACTCCCGCGAAACCCCTATAAGAGAGAGCTTGGGGCCTGACGAAGAGCTCGTTGTCACTCTCAGCTCCAACAAGCTCATGGGAACGCCTGCATTCAGCATAAATCCCGTCTCGAATGATAGCAATTTTCTCGCCGGCCCTGGTTCGTCAGCCTGGTCACAGGGCCAAGTCAAGCTCACGCCCGTTCAGGAAATCACTGTAATCAATTTTATTCTCGCGTAAGCTCCCTATCTTTCTCGCGCACCAGTCTATCCTTGACCAACAAAAACATCACAGCCTCGAGCACGTTTGCTGGGACCATTTTTGGCTAGGCGACTGCCACAACCACAGCTCCCAGACGGAAGAAGAAAAAGGCCACACCCTCATGGCCTCATCCTACCTCATGGCAAACGCCCCGGAATCCGTATATAACGACCGCCAGGCCTTTACCAGCCGCTTCCGCAGCTCTCCGACACTGCAGTGGCCGGCCGCCGCCGCTACCGTCACCCTCGACTCCCTTCACGGTCTCGCTCGCTCGCTCAACCCTGGAAACGAGGAAGTGGCCCCCGTGCAGGCCTGGTTCGAGCTGGCCGCCCGATATCCCATCGATGTGCTGCTGCAGCCGCAGACCATGGAGGCGCTGAAGCGTGAGTTCAAGGGCGTTGTGCGCTGCGTGGTGTTTGGTGCGGCGATGGAGAGGGGTGCGTTTGAGAGCATTGTCTTGCGTGTTTTGGGGCCGCCTGTGCCCGATACGGGGTTCACCTGGATGTGAAGGAGATTTGATGAACCGTATATGAATGGATACGAGCGTGCGGTTGACAAATGTTAAAATATGGTATTGCTCTGCTGAATGGGCACTGTGCATGTGTTTTTAAATTGCATTACGCAATGAAATTAGCCGAATCAACGGGCGTGTCGTCATGTTGGATAGAAATCTCTATTACGTGAATTTCGCGTGTCCATTTCGACTGACTCAATCATCAACATGCTCGTAGCTAAATGTCCCAGCCCCAGATTCATAAAACGGCTATTCGACATCATTGGCCCTCATACCACAGTCCTCATAGACCCGGCAGCCGCGCACAATCACAGCGCCCTGACCATGGTCCTGTCATCAAACAGGTCCCGCAGCAGCCCCTCCGCGCAGCCCTCCACGTCCGGCGCGCCCATGGCGTACGTCGCCTCGAAGGCGAATATGCTCAGCTGTCCGAAGAAGGGCCTCAGGACGCGCGCCACCAGCTCGTCGCGTTGCTCGATGGCGACAGCATCGTCCGGTATCCCGCCGGGGCCGATGAGAACGGTCCTGCGCCGCGGCGGCATCGCGGGAAGCTCCTGGTGCTCGGCGGCGGGGCCGGCAGCGCTGCCGAGGTCCTCCGAGATCTCGTCGGCGAGGGCGACGGGGCGCGACGTCGACGATGGGTGCACGGCGTCGATGCTGTCCGTGACGAAGAGCCACTCGTGCATCTGGAAGTCGTCGGGCGCGACGCACACGAGCAGGTCGAGCAGCTTGCACGCCTGCAACAGGCTGGCGTTGGTATACGCGGCGGGGTCGGCGGCGGGGGATGAGGACGACGACGCGGAGGAGAGCGCGGCGTGCAGCTCGGCGCCGACGACGGGCCACAGCGGCGCGAGGTGCACGGGGCTGGTGCGCAGGACGAGCGCGCGGAGCAGCATGTAGACGTCGGCGCGGGTCGTGGACGACGGGGACGAGGTGCCCGTCGCGGCGAGCAGCTCGACGACCTTGTCGAGCATGGCGGGGAGATCCGCGACGAAGGCGTCGTCGGCGCCGGCGAGCACGAGGGTGGCGACGCGGCGGAGATTGAGCTGCGTCCGGCGGTCGGCCTCGAGGCGCGCCGAGGTGGCGCCGACGCCGAAGACGATACCCGCGGTGGTGGGCGCGGCGATGCGGCCCGCGATCTCGGGGAGCTTCTCCTTGTCGGCGACGGTCCACTGGCGGAGGAGCGGTAGCCACCCGTCGCGAACGAGCGCCGGGTCCGTGCTGAAGAAGCGGCTGTCGTTGAGGGCGTCGCCGACGTCCCTCTTCCACGTCTTTTGGTTGTTGGGCAGCTTAGAGAGCTCGCGGAGGAGGTGTAGAGTGCTTCGCGAGACGGACTCGGGGAACGTCTTGGTGCGAAGGGTCGGGCCGATGACGTTGGTGGAGATTGTGGCGGCAGCGGAGAGGACGCGGTCGGGCTCGGGGAGTACCTTCGATAGCTTGGGAGTGACTGATGCTAGGATCTCTACCACGTCACGATCGTCAGATGAGGACGGGCGGGATGTGGTCGTGCCTTTGCCGGCCTTTTCCGCAGCTCCGTTAGAGACGGTGGGCTCGGCAAAGGTCATTGGCGTCGTGGTGAAGAGGCCTGTTAGGAGCCTGAGGAAAAGGTCGCCGAGTTCTCGTCGCATCTTGCGGTGCTCTCCAAAGTTGGTATTGTCAACCTTTTCGCCCAGTGTTGCCGCAAACTCAATCAGGCTGGGAAGCGTCTGCCGATGGGGGAATGGGTTGGCTAGGATATCCTTCAAAAATATGATGCAGTCTTGCCATATTTCGTCCATGGCGTCATCGTCGAGTGACTGGGTGTACCGGACTAGAAACAAGCTTAGATCCGTGTCTTCGAGCGATATCATCAACGTCGAAGTGCGAGAGTCGTCAAGAGCTGCGGGATTGGTGCGACTGTATATGGCGTTGAACAGGGCCGGTATCGTTTGTCGTGGGCGGGAGGCTTCCAAAGCGGCGAGCAACTTGAAGACTTCGGCTTTTGCCACCGCAGATGTGGCCTGATCCCACACGTCGACTGTCGTCTCCAGACACTCAAGCATTTCAGCCGTGAACAGGTGTTCTAGAAGTCGTCTTGAGCGGTTCCTCATCCGCAGAGAGGTGTAGGTGAACGACGCTGCAGACGAAGCATCACTGGCGGCAGAATCCTCACCCTGTCCCCAGGACCAAATCTTATAGCATATACGCACGGCGTCTTGGAAGGCAAGATGCACTGTAAGGCGGTCGTTTTTGGTCGCACTGCGACCTTGGGGAGCGTCCGACTGGAAAACACCCGACACCATGCTGCCAAAAAGTGACTGAGGCTGATCGGGGCCCTTCACTACCTGCGCGCGGGCCTCATCCGTTAGTAACTGGTCGTGCGCGCGAGCAAGAACTTGTTCCAGTCCATTCATTAGATATATTAATGTGGTGTCAGGCGCCATCATCGACGCATTGCTTGCTTCTTCTTTGGGAGGACAAAAAGTGTCTCTTAGGCTGGCAAACGTCGACTCGACTTGCTTGCAGAGAATCTCGACCAAGGGGATGACTATTTGAAATATAGAGCCACCGTACAACGGCAGACAAGCTTCAAGAAACGCCACCCAACTGTCTAGGAATGGCTGGCAGTTTTTGGCCCCGAGGCCGGATATTATGCATTTTAGCAGTTGGGGAGGGGGTGCAGGTGTGCGTGGACGGTTTTCGGAAGTAGATGATAATCGTACAGGGCGCGAGATATCCGTGGCTGATAGGTTGTGTTTGTCAGAGCTTGCCGAGAGTGGCCGCTCGGCGGTAGAGGGCTGCTGAAGTTTGAGAGCATTCAAAATGACATCAAGAAGCAAGACCTGAATATAGGGATCGGGACCGCCAATCGCTTTTGCGAGCCTGTCAATCAGTATGTCCTCGACATGAAAATGAGATAGGCGATGGGCTTGCGATGACGTAAAGAACCGGCGAAGTAACATCAAGGCATATCTCTGCAACTGACAAGTCCCGTCAATGAGTTCATCGTCCTCTGTGGAGCAGCTCCCACAGATGCACTTGATCAAAGCACGAAACAGCATATCTTGTAATGTTGCCTCGTCGCCATCGCCACCCGCTACAAAAAGTCAGCCCATGTCTTAAACCGAGAAAAAGGGCACATACTGCTGATACGCATGTTCGTACCGTCAGAGGAAACATGCTTAGTTCCCATGACGGCCCACGATGCTTCCCCCGTATACTTGATCACGTTGTCCATGGATTGAAGGTAGTATAAACAAAGGTCCAAATCATCATTCTCGGAAAAGGAAAGCGACGTTGTGTCTAGTTTCTCAGTGGAAGATGGCGTTCTGACGCTCTCAAGGAAAGGAAGTGATATCGTCTTTGACACTAACAGAAGGAAGAGTCTGTTCGCGTCAGCAACTTGGAATTGATGACTTGGACGCTGCTTACCTGTCGATGCCAATCATGCTGTTCAGCCACGACTTCACAGTCATAGAGAAATGAGTTCGTTCATCCATCAGGGCATCCAAAGTAAGAAACAACGGCTGCGAGAGCATGACTTCGTAAAAATCTGCACCGGTTAGTCGCGTCCGGGGCTCCAGTAACCCTGTTGCCCGAGATCCACGTCTTTCTGCCTGGTTGTCCTGTAATGTATGAGACCATAGCACGCCAAAGGTGCGACCAGTTTCGGAACTACTAGAATTTCTCCTTTCCACAATTATGGTAGATAAAGCAGCTTCGATCTCACGGCGCTCTACGGAGAGAGCTGTCTGTAGTTGCCAAAGGCAGCGAACTGTCTCGACGTGGTATCTGGGTTCGGATACAGACAGCAACAACCATGCGTGACGAACCAGGGGTAGTATTAGCTCCGCGAGCTGTGAAATATTGATTCTATGGGCGTAGTATAACTGAATGACGAGGGTCGATATTGATAAAAATGGCGGGAAAGGAAGTGCCTCTTTCGCAGATACGAGTCTTCGTATGAAAGCGACTAAATCTGCGTCGTCAAAACTGTATCCGGGAGTTTTTGCTAGCACTTGTAAAAATATCCGGGCTTTCAGATTGAGATCGACGTGAGAATCTGCGATGGCCTCGATGGCGCACAAGCTTCTCGCTCCTCTCTGAAGCAGTAGCTGGCCTGTTTCTAGACCGCTAAAGGGAGGGGCTGAGGCCTCCATGTTTCCTTGTTCATTGACATAGAAATTGCGAATCTTTTTGAGAAGCTCCATAGTTGGAATGCTCTGCAGGCTGTCCCATGCTGGGTTGCCTGCATCGACGGGGGGGAAAGCTCGTTCGGGAATCAAGTCTAGAAGCAACGTTATAATTGATAGAACTTCGCTCAATAACTTTGCGGGAAACTGCTGTGCTTCTGCCTTGACCTGCCTTTCTCGCACATCTTCGAGCATGTAAAGTGCTGCGAGGCATGTTAATGGCGCATGAACCGTTATCATCTCTTCTTCTCGGACGTTGAAATGGGCTACAATGAAGCTGACGAGCGATAGTTTTTCGTTGCGCTGCTGGGCATCGAGAGTGCTGGGACCAATTGCCTGAGCGAGAAGGGCAAGAAGTTCGCTGTAGATGAGGCCGCTTTCGATGCCATCGAAAAAGACACTGGCGCTACGCAATACCTCTTTGAACTGGGTCGAAGACGCGGCGCTTTGTTTGAAGCGCTGAACACTCTGTATGATGGGCAAAAATATCTCGGGAACTACTAGCCCACCAATCTCCCACCTGTCCATCAAGGATAGACAAATGCGGTAGGGCCTGGCCCGCTCAGCGCCGCTGCCCGACTCTGCGTCCTCGATCATATCAAGAAGCGCTCTGACCAATGCTGACAGACCATGGTCTTCAAAGTATCGAGTGCGTGCAGATGCGTCAGCATGCGGCTGTTCCGCCGGAGACGCATTGACGTCGGGGCCGTGATCGGTCTCCGGAATGCCAGGTTCCGGGCCCAGTAGCCAAGTCCAAAGGCGACGGTTTAAGCTCATGTCTCGTCTGACCACAACACCGACAGCAGACTTGAGCAGCAGCTCGAGGTCGGATGTCTTGACTCTGACCTGCAGAACCTTGGAGTCTAGAGGAAGCCGTGAGACGAGAAGATCAAGAAAGCCGCGTTGGATAAGGACTTGATCGTCGGCTAACCCGCTTGCAAAGCAGCGCACAAGCAAGCCTGGTTCGGGGGACGTCACCATTGTGGCGAGTTCCTTGCTGCTTTCACCGGCCTGGGTCGCTGTGCCCAGAGATGGCAAGCAGCGCACCAGATATGCCAAAGCGCCAGCCCGGCGACTTTGGCTCGTGATGGAGGCCATGAAAAAGCACTGCCAGAAGAAGTCGTCTCCTACGGAATGATGCGCGGACAGTTCTTGGCTGTCGGTGGGCCGGATGGCGCGCTTGAAGCTCTCCACCAACTGCAAAGTCCGGTCAAAATCTTCGCTCGTTTCATCCTCGAGGCCGGGAAGCAGGGCTAATATGATTGACCGCAGGGCAGGACGGAGTGACCTCGCATCAAGCTTGACAAAGTATTTTTCGAGCAAATCGAGGAATGGTGACCGGACCGAGAGCGCGGCAAACGAGAGCGTCGGCGCGAGGCCGGACAGGTATAGCGGGAGGTCTTTGGAAAGCCCATCGCAGCCGATAATGTCAAAGACACATGTGTAGACCTCGAGTGCTTTCTGGTGAACGCCGGAGGGCAAAGAAGGATTTAGGCACTGGGCCAGCCGCTTCGACAGAATCGCTTTAGCTGGTACCGTCACACTCGTAGATGGCCGTGCTTGCAGAGCCTGGTGTGGGTTTGTTGATGGTCAGATGCGAGCAGAAACTGCGCCTCGGGTCGCAACGCACCTTGAGGACCTTGTTTAGGAAGGAAATGTAGTCGGCCCATTCGTCCAGGGCCGTCTCGAAGAGCGCGAGCGCCTTGTCGACTCCTGAAGCGTATCTCCGGTAGGCTTTGTCATTGACAGGAGCATCGACTGGTCAAAGGGTCAGCCACATCACGCATAGCCATGAAAAGAGCTGTGTACCCCCGCCTAATTGATTTCGCCATTGTCGAGGAATGGGCGAGTCTCGTCCAGAGCTCTCCGGCGAGCCAGTCCAGGCCCTTGAGCCGGGATCAAGAGCCATGACTGCGGGAACTAGCCGTCATTGAAGAGCAGAATGCTGAAGGGGTATGCCGCGTGTCAGGATCTGGCGCAGCGATGGTAATTGGATTGCATTATTGTCGCTTGGGGAAGGCTACGTTGCAGAGGTTCGTCAGTGGGTACTACGGTGGCCTGTGGTCTGTTCGAAGGCTGCCAACGCGCTAGAAGTCGGTGTTGTCACAGGCGCAGACGGAATTGGGCCTGAGAGCAGCCCCTCTATCGGCCTTGCCGCTCTCTGCCTGTACATACATACTAGTACCTTGTACTGTACATTGTAGTCCTTTTGTTTTAACACCAGTATCGACACGCCAGTCACTCCGTCGACCGACCTTCATCGGCTTCGATCATGGTACGAGGAGGGCTACAAAAGGGCTTGCGGGATCCAGGGCGACTGCATCACTTCGACACAGGGCGTCACCGGTTGCGGCGCTACGACTGCGTACGGTAATGGGGACAGACGGCAATGCAGCGGGCAATGAGTCCGGGGCTGCTCCGCAGGTACCCACGAGCGATTATCTCGACTCGAAGCCATGTGCAGGTCAAGCAACCACGGCTATAACGCCCATCGATATACAGACATTGTCATTCCCAGACGGGTCACGAGGTACATTCCAAACTCCTGGATCCGGACCGCTGTCGTCGTCGCCGGCGGCCCCGACCGGCCATGCGTCTCCAGGTTATAAGGCTAGCCATTCCGGAGGAGAGGGGGATGACGGAGCGAGCATCATCAGCTTTGCGCCCACCATGCGGCCGGCGGGAGACATCGCAAGCTTGTTCCTGGGCGAGCTGGGAAAGCGCAGCCCCGCGTGGAACATGCTTCGCTCGCAGGCGCCGACGGTTCGGCCGTTTGAGAAGAGCCATCAGCGGCAAGGCGATGTTCTGCACAACTTTGAGGCCGAATTCGAGACGATTCCGACCGAGTCCTCGGACGAAGTCGATGATGCATCACGCGTCGCGATGTGGAAGTCGAAGCTCAAACAGTACCTGATTCTTTCCTCGGCCGGGAAGCCGATATGGAGCCGCCACGGCGATCTGATGTTGATCAACTCGTCGATAGGCGTGATACAGACAATAATTTCATTCTATGAAAGTACCTGCAGTCCGTTGTTGGGCTTCACAGCCGGTAAGGCAAGGTTCGTGGTATTAAGCCGGGGACCTCTCTATTTTGTTGGTGTCAGCAAGCTCGGTGAGAGTGACTCGCAGCTGCGCGCACAATTGGATGCACTGTACATGCAAATACTGTCGACCCTCACGCTGCCGACACTGCGAAAGATCTTCGTCAACCGGCCCTCGACCGATCTGAGGCGCCCGCTCCAGGGGACAGAGTCATTACTCTCCTCTCTCGCCGATACTTTTACGCGAGGCTCGCCATCGACTCTGACGGGGTCTTTGGAATGTCTCAGGCTTCGAAAATCAGAGCGTCACGCGATTAACAATACGTTTCTGAAGCTCAGATCTGACAAACTTCTTTACGGGCTCATTGTCGCCGGAGGTCGACTTGTGAGTGTGATCCGGCCGCGACGCCACTCGCTGCATCCGAGCGATCTGCAGCTCATTTTCAACATGCTGTTCGAGTCGGACGGTATCAAAGGCGGCGGCGGCGAGAGCTGGGTGCCCATTTGTCTTCCAGCTTTCAACAATGAAGGCTACCTGTACATGTATGTTGGTTTCTTTGAGGGCGAATGCTCTGGGAACCAAACCGCATCTCCCACAGCCGGTTCGCAAACAAAAATCAGCCAGGAGACTGCTATGGTCCTGATCAGCACCGACAAGGAAAGCTTCTTCGGGCTAAAAAAGATGCGCGATGAGGTAGCACAGCAGCTGGCCAAGAACGGGGGACTGAAAACTATTCAAAACGCAGTCAAAGCGGGACGGCCAAAGATGTCTCGGATAGTGCCAGGAAGTCCCATGGGCCATTTTGTCTACAAGTCGAAAGCCAACGTCCAGTTCTGCATGGCTGCCCTGGAGCCGCCACTGGATAGCATGACTGGGCGCCGTCGACTGATGAGTCTGTATCACGAAATGCACGCCGACGTGCACGCCAAGCACACGCACCTCAAGATATTACACAACAGCGGCGAGGACTCCACGTCACTGGCTTGGGTGACACCTGTATTTGAACTTTATTGCGTGGCAGGACCAAACATGTCTCGCGCGGCGATGGCACAGGGCGCCAACAAGATCATTCAGTGGGCGAAAAAGGAGGAGCAACGACTTTTTATTATCGGAGGCGGCGTCTTTTGATGGCCTCTTGCAGAGTTTTCTATGAGTCAAGGCCAGCTTCTGGCGAATCTCGAACATTAAAAGTATATTTCAGAAAAGAGAAATAAATAAATAAAAGAAGAACGCCAAGTTTGGGTGCCAAATGACGTTGCTTGGCCGCCTTTTCCCAACGTGCCCGACCAAAAAAAAAGTCAGCCTGCGCCTACAAAATCACTCGCCTAGTCATGTTTCGCGTAAAGCGTAGGAAGGGCGAGTTGGGTGTATACCGCACATCAAGACAGAAATTCAGTTGCGATTATTCAGACTGGACTTGTCCGGCGGACCCTCGACTTTGGAGAAGTTGTCCTTTTGCGTCTCATCTGAGCTAGGTGAGCGGGTCCTGAACATGATTGATCTTCTAGCCCAATCAATGATGCGATCGTTGATACTGGACTTGCGATGCGACCTTTTCCGTTGCTCGGCCTCGCGTCTCTGGCGATTAGGGGATTTTGGTAACGGAGAGGAGGGGCGAGAGGAATTGCGAGAGGAGATGTGACCGGTCGAGTCGTCCGTACTGGGCCGCTCCGGGGAGGAGGATGAATAGGAGGGAGAGGAGGAAAAGGCTGGTGAAGGCGAAGTAAGAGAACAGAATGACTCGATACTTTTGGCGGCGCGTGAATGGTCAACGATGGCCTCGGAGAAGGGAGCGTCAAAGTCTTCGTGAAAGCGCGGGCTGCGCGGGCTGGCTGAGTAGCGTTGGTACTCGGAGAGGCGCCTCGGCGGCGGGACTGTGATTTGGAGGTCCGGCTTGGCAGACATTGTCGCGTGCGTCGTCGGGATTGATGTGTAATGTCGAACCAGAGTCGCAAAGAAGAGGCGATGAGAGAAACAGAAAACAAGGAGGGCGGCAGCGGCGTATAGGTTGAGAAGATCAGACTGAACTTTGTTTGGGGTGTCGTTGTGAGACGCGGACGAGGTATGGCAAAGGGGAAAACGATGACACACCGAGGTTTAGAGGATCTCCGAGACGAGAAGGGGAATTACAAAAAAAAAAGAAATAATTTCGGGTTGGGCAAGGCATGGCTTGGACCTTTTCATTGCCTGCCCCTCTAGAGGGTCTCTTCTAACTACTTCTTCAACGATGCTAGTACTTTGATTGATGTGTTGTATCTTTCTGTAACGGGATTAGCAAGAAGGGGGGAGGTGACAATTGTGAAGCCAGCCGGGGCCCTCCCCCCTTTAGAAAAGAAAGAGGTCGAGAACTTTGACAGACTACGGAGCCGGTGGCATTTAAGTTGGTGCTAGCAAAACCTGGAGCTAGACCAGGAACCTACCAAGTTGTTCAGGGGTAGCACGAGAGCCGGTCATGTATTTATTTTGTTTTCTTTTCTCCTCGCAACGGATTGAGTTTGTAGGGTTCATGACTGGTCAGGTTAATTGACGCGGTATCAGTATGTGTGCCTGAGACTGTGGAGATTCTGGGCAGCGAAACTCTTTTTTTTTTATATCATCTTTTTCATAACGTCCCTGTCATCCTTGTTCTGGAATCGAGGCCCAGTCCTCCAGGGGTATGACGGATGGAAATTACACAAAAACGGCCTCTATCCTTGTTTTTACTACACCATGTAGAGACGATTAGAGACGATGGGGTGGGGCTATCGAGGCGAGGGAAACAGGACGGACGTTGGACGATAGCTGCCGTGCCACCTCGATCAAGCTGAATACGAGAAAAGAGGGATTAAAGCAAAGGATGGAGTTTGGTCATACTTGAGACGGAAGCACGATGCGTGTCTGCAGCTTTTTTGTTTGTCCCGCAGACTTTTTTTTAGCGGCATGGGATGTGTGCAGTAGACCGATCTCGGTCCCTCTTGGTCTCCCCCGCAAATCACCTTTTTCAATTTCGGCTCACGCCGGACAAAGGAAAAAAAAAAAGGCAGGCAGTTATGCCTAGCACGTGAGCGGACAGACTTGCCGGGATAAAGAACAACAAAATGAAATAAAGTGCTGCTATACTTTTTCTGCATGTGTGGGGGGTTTTTTTTTTGTCATCGAGATTGGACAGCATAGTTTGACTTGACTCTCGGACAACACAAGACAAACACTGCAGAGAGAGAGCCCAGGCCCATTTGGAATATAAAAAGAGTTTGCCTGGACGAGCTAAATAGAGCGCTCTGCTGCCTCTCGTCCCTTTCTCCACTAAACGTCATGTTGCCCGCTAATCCAGTGCAAACCAAAAAAAGTGACCAATAACTACCTATGACGCGGATATAGATGGGATTGTTGTTGTTTTCTTCTTCTTGTTCTTCTTCTCTTGTTTTTCTTCTCTTGTTCTTCTTCTCTCGTTCGTCTCCTCTTCTTCTTCTTCGTCCTATTTATTACTCTATCTATTTCATTCGCCGTAATTATTTTAGTGTCGTTGCCGGGAACAAATGCTCCGTCCATCTTCCATCTCCGTTTGTCCCACTAAAAATAAGAGATGCGTCTCCTTATGCGTGTGTCCACTTTTTTGCTCGTGACATAACTGGCTCGAAGGCATGAACTGGTCGTGACGATACACGACAGCTGCTGGCCTCGTCTGCTGCTTTAAACGTGCTTCTGGCCGACAGTCCTGCATCTCGGGCCGGCCTGGTGAGAAATTCCTCTCTCCTCACTGAGATGGAAACCTAGTCCATCAGTCGATTGTCTGTTGTCGCGTTTCCGCACCCGCAACCGTCGCCAGTATGGCCTTTCAACCTCTTGCTGCCGCGCTCCTGCCAGCTCGGAACTACGCTGCTGAGATGCGAGGCAGGCAGACAGTTGACAAAGTAACCTGCCGTTTCGTGACATTCGACCCCATGAGCTATGCTTGCGCGCTCGTCGCTTGTCGAGATGCTCTTCTTCTTGCTCTTCGTTATTTGCCCTGGGCAGACGCAGCAATGCACAGCTCCCACGGGTACATTTGACCAATTCTTGCTTTTGCTTGCTTGCTATTCACGATCGCCATCTTGGGGCATCGATTTTCTTGGCTTTTTCTTCTTCTTTCTTGCTGCCGGTTCTTTGATTCTTACTCTTGCTATCCCGACTTATCCTTTATCTGTATCCCTGGCTGCACTCTTATGCTCGTAGTCCTTGTCATGCTACTGGCAAAGGCTTCGATACAGCACAAATCATGGAAGCATCGCACGTACCTCAAAGGTTTGCGCATGCCCCATTTTCGGAAAAGCCATGCACGCCCAGCGCTGGGTATCTAAAACACTCGGCCTCGGAGTACGGCCCCTCTAGGTGGCCGCTTCAGGCCGTCGACGACAATGCCATCCCGGGGCGGCCGCTGACAGCGGATTCCATACGCTCAAAGATGCACGAGGACCTACATGACCCCGGCCGCCACAGCGCGGCAGCCAGACAGTTTCCAGTCACGTACCATACGCCGCTTCGTCCCAGACCTGGCCTGGATGTATCGACCCAGCACACGCCGAGCTATGAAGCCGAAAAGTTGACATATGAACGCAGAACGAGATCATACAGAGATACGACGTCCGAGATTATCTCACTATACGCATCTAGAAACGCGCTGTCACACGGCGTGGCAGCGCCAAGTCGAATGGAGGACGTCGGCCCATGCACGCCTTCGACCCCAAGATACACGGCTGCTCAGCGGCACGTCTATCCCGGCAACAACCACTTGCAAAGCACCAACTGGAATAGGCTCAGGACTCCTGCTCCTTATCCAACGCGGCTTCGTCGTCCCGGAGCCAATGTAACTTCTCCTGTCATGATGGATGGTCGAAGCTCAGATTATGGTAGAATACCCGATTACGAACGTGGTTCGCAGGTACGTAGATATATGCTTGCAAAAAGACGCGTTCTACTTCTTCATCTAACACATGTGCTAGAAATCGGCTTTCAATCTCTACAAGACTTCGCTTGCTGGTAATCAGAGGCGGGCGCCTCCATTGTCTCTTCGTGCCGACTGGAACAGATCGTCCAACTCACTACCATCTAGATCCTCTCCTGCGCCAAACCACTATAGAGCAGCATCGGGGCGCGCTAGAACGCCGAGTTCCTCTGTCTCGTGGGTGTCTAGGCCGTCGGATCGCTATTACATGGGCTCGACCGATCAGAGTACTAGATCGGCTAGCTTGACGTCGATTGTCGAAATGTACCAGAGGCCCATGACAGCAAGCAGCACCTGTCCGGTGATGCGACCGAGCGGCACTTTATACTATGATTACAGTGAGGAGTTTAAGGACACCCCATTCGAACACCAGTCTGATGCAGGCGTGCCGCTATCCCCCGTTCCTTACCGCGCTGGTGCTGGTATGAAGCCGGCCGTCTTGCAACAAGATTCGAACTTGAGGCTGCACGGTGTTTCAAATTTATCGGCCGCCGCCACGACTTCAATCGCTGCCCATTGTGATGCCTTTGAAAATGCGGATAGCAGCAACGAGGAGTCTTTTGATTCCTATCTACAGGGAAGCCACGATGAGTCTATCGAAGAAATCGAGCGCGTCATTGCCAACGCCATCTCAAATGCAGCAGCTGATAAAATTATGGCAGCTTCCAAAGCTTCGGCGGAGCATGTAGAAGGATTCAAATATCATCAGAGTGAGAAAGTACCGGCCTCAGTAGCTCCTGGTAGTGAGGGCCGGCGCCTGGCTGCTACGGAACGGCAATATGCCACAAAACCGGCAGTCGGGAACCTCTGTATGAGCGCCGCAGTTAGACGTGCCTCACAAGCAAGCCTCGGCAGAAATGCCATGGCCATGGATCCGACCTTTGCCGACTTTACGTCGTTGCTCTCTTCCTTTGAACGACTGGCCAAGTCTCCCTTTTCTAGACTGAGCGATGAAGATGACGTTGATGAGAGGGCGAGCAGACGCAGCAGCAAACTGTCTACCATGGAAACGCTCGACGAAGTGGAGGCCATGGACGAGCCGTACCAGAAGCGTCATCGCCGCAATGCTGCCACCGTGCGTGCTTGCACTCCCAACGCCAATGCGACTGAATCGTGTACAAAACCGTCGTCATCATCTCCAGGCAGGCAACCAATGGCACTGACTCCAGAGCCACTTTCTCCAAAAGAACAGATGAAAGCTGAAAATAAGCTACGATGTAAATTTATGAAGGCTCTCCCGCCGCTCCCCGCCGAGCAAATGCTCGAAAAACAAAGTATTGCATTGGCCGGTCATTCGACGAGCAAGAGGAGCAGAAACGATTCGGCCATTTCGCAAGTGAGATCAGCATCTCTTCGCAGTCAGATCTCGCGTTCAAACAGCCCAAGCAAGTTGCGGCTTCGCGTGCGCAGCCCATCATCATCTAGCGAAATTGATGGCGCCGCAGCACCGTCCGGTTCGAGATCAGAACGTCGATCAGCCGACGATGGACGTGGAGCCCTAGGTTCTAGACCACCTCCAAGATTGAAGTTGAAGATATCTCGAAATCAGCTGGGCCACGGTCGAAGCACTCCAGCTGCGTCGGTTGTTCGGAATGATCGGCTCAAACAGTGTAACGCCCTGGCAGATGTGGCGCAGCCACCGCGTCTAGACATTGTCAACAATGTTGGTTCGAAGATGGAGCTGTCCGAAGACAGATATAAGACGGGCAGAACGAATCATCTCGAGGCAATTAGCGACGAGGGATGTAGCTTGGGCGGATCGTGGCAACCATCAGACCAGTTCAACCTGTCCTGCCCGCCCACCCCGGTTCTGGTCGACGAGGTCGCTGAATCACCGGCAGAGTCCTCTTCTGATTCTGCAAATGCGCTGCGAACGGTTCCATTAGAAGTAGGCGGCACGGTGTCGCGGCGCGTCAGGCCCAAGTTTTCGCTTCTGAGACTGCGTCACACCAACGCGGCGGCGCCTGCAACGTTGGTCAAACCGGCGCCGCGCGCCCCTCGTCACGATGGCGGGCTTCGCGTTAATACAGTTAACCAGAGCACGGCCGATGTCTCGACAAATACCACAAATGGGGTTCATCAAGGCAATCTCCACGGAAGCGAATCTGTTAAATCGGGACGAGTTGGTAGTCGAATGAGAAGATGGGCTAGTGATGCGAAGCGGGCGGCCCGATCATATGTTAGACGAACACTGGTCCGCACGCCAAAGAGTGCGGTCTTGTAACGTGACCGAGCCAATGGAATGGGGAGCAATGTCAGCGGTTGATGACGTATATGCATTGTTGGGTCGCTGTGCCAAGTTGCGTTGTGCGAGAAGAGGGGGTTTGCCGCAGGTGTCATGGTAAAAGTATCCTACAGGAATGCGACTAGAAGACGTCTATGTAGATTGAAATTGCCAATGTTAGAAGGCAACTCATGTTATGCCACAAAGATTGTACAACTATAACTAGTTGATGAAGAGTAATACGCAGGCTGCGAGATGTGATTTCTTTGTTGTCTCCAGAACTTTTGTGTCATTTCTGAGGGCTCACGAGAGGTGACTGAATTGATACCACCCTCGCCTGCGAAGTTGATGGCGCGTCTCCCTGATGGGAGGGATCATCGTACGCAGGCTCATGCTCTCAGTTCATGGTCACGGGACAGAACGACAAGCTCTCATATGTGCGAGAGCACTTCACAGAAACAGACTCGCCTACGTCACTACTGTGCCCGGTTTTGAATCCCTCGACTGGCGCGCGCCCTGGTCGGCCGTCCGGGCCCAGTCGGAAGCCCGGGCCGGCCGATCTTGTGGCCACGGTTGACCTGGACATGGCCGATCCAGGCGGGGGAGGAGATTTCGATGTCCTTGTTCCGCGCCTCGTCGCAGTCCCCTAAGGTCTTACGGAAGGGCCAGATGATGCCGCCGCCCCGGGCTCTCTCGTACGTGACCTTGACGCCCCTGCAAGTCCG
Source organism: Niveomyces coronatus (assembly GCA_018831755.1). Lineage (NCBI taxonomy): Eukaryota > Fungi > Ascomycota > Sordariomycetes > Hypocreales > Cordycipitaceae > Niveomyces > Niveomyces coronatus. Next base: position 21,825 of record JAFEME010000117.1, on the reverse strand, counting down.
CGGTTCACAAGCTGCGTAGACAAGCCCGCAGCCGTTCGAAGAGCCTTGAGAGCGGCCTACTGGATAGCTCAAAAGATCCTGTTTCCGTTTGTGCCCCCCACCGTTTGTAAAGGTCAGAAAGGCGTGGAGAGGAAAAGCGACCTGTTTGTCTTGTAAGGCCGTCATGATTGTGGGCGCCGTTTCAACCATGCAGCTCAGACCCTGACGCCGATTGGCTCGTAATCGGCGCGCGCGCCCAGTTGATCATCCAGTCAGACTGGATCTAGATTATTTAAGCTTGTCCTTTTATTTTCTATGCGACTTTCCATGTTGCTTCACTTCTTTCTTTTAAGCCAGTAGTGTGTATTGGCTCGAAAAGTTCACCATGTTCTACGCGTATAAACATTTCAATAGAATGTCGTACTCGCGAGGTCAGTTTTTTTTCGGAAAGGTCTAGGTACTATACGTATACTTTGATACGCCGACCATCGCGTTAGGACACGATGTCTGGTTGACCGTCGGCGGACGTGATTGCCCGCCACTCGGGAATGACCGTTGGCTGAAACTCCCGCATCCAGCCGGACTTGAACCAACAGGGAATGCCCCACCATCCACTCCTTGCGCCGATGCCGCCGCTCAGCGCAGCCCCAACAGCCCCCGATCGCCGTTTGCTCATCCGCATTATTGCGGCTCGCCGTATGTTCGATTCCTGCTGGCCTTTATCCTGCACAGCAGAAATACGGAGATCCGCGGGAGTCAGACTCCCGTACTTCGGTCAAGGAGACTTGCAAACGAAAAAAAAAAAAAACACTGCGCGCCGGTCCCGTCCTCGTAGACACAATGAATCCTGAGGAAACGCGGACGCCGATGGGCGAGTCGATTCGGACCTCGTGAGTCGCTTACTCTCCCGGCGCGCCGCGACACTATCTGACTCACCCTCGTCTCCAACTCAATCAGCTGTGAGAGATGTCGTCGTCGCAAGGCAGGTCATCTATCTTCTCCTCTCTGTTCCGACTCCAGCTAAGCATCTCTCTCTCTCATCTCATAGATCAAGTGTGATCGCAAAAGGCCCTGCTCGCGCTGCGTCAAGGCCGGCAAGGAATGTATATTGCAGGGCACCGGAGAAAAGCAGCGGTATTGCATCTCTCTCCCTCTCTCCTCAGCTTCGGCAAAGTGTACTTACCGCTGGACAGTCCCGTATCTAAGAGCTACGTCACTGCCCTCGAGGGCCAGATTACTGCGCTCGAGCATGTCATCCGCCGGCTTGCGCGGGCCGATGGCGTGGAGCGTGATGAGATCCTCGCCCAACTTCCGCTTGCAGCGACTGAATCGTCAGAGGGCGATGAAATGCTGACCGCTGCGGACATCCCATCGGACCCCAGCATTGTCGCAGCCCGCCTGCGGTCCGGTCAGCTCAGACGCCTGCATCCCAACCAGGGCGCTCAGTTCTTTGGCGGTACCAGTTTCTTGCAGATGCACCTGTCGAGGGAGTCATCTCTGCCGATGCAGAGCCCGACGCTGCCGGAGTCTCTGACCACGAACCAGGCGGCCCATGACGCCGACCTCAGCCCGGCTGTTGTACCATCCAACTCTGCCGCCGTTCTTCTAGTTGACTCGGATGAATCGACACCAAGCAACGTGGCTTTTCAGTACGCGCCGCATGACGAGATGTCCCAAAAGCTCATGGCGACGTTCTTCAAAGAGCAATATCAATACAGCATGGTCATCTACCGAGAATGGTTCCTGCGCGACTACGACATTGGCTCTGGGAAGTACTACTCAGATGTGCTGCTCTACGCCATCTGCGCTCTCGGTGCGCTTCAATACGATGACACCCTCAACGTCTCTGAAGTATTCGCCGGGCAGGCGCAGACGCTATTGTACAGCTCGCTAGACAACCCCGATCTCACATTGCTACAGGCTCTGGTGCTACTCGGCTATCGCGAGATCGCCGTCGGGCGCAATTCCAAAGGCTGGATTTTCTGCGGCATGGCTTTCCGACTAGCACACGAGATGGGCCTGCATCTCGACCCGAGCAACTGGGATACCTTTACAGGCTTTCATCGCGATCGCGAGGTCCTTCGGCGTGTATACTGGGCCGTGTTTTCCGCAGACAAGCAGCTCAGTCTCTACTTTGGACGGCCGCCAGCTTTATATCCCAGCACGTCTGACGTGCGAAACACCATACGGCTTCAGTATCCACCAGACTGGCAGGGCCTTTTGGAGACCTATCTCGGCGAAAAGGTACCAGCGACCGAGTTTGAGGATGGGGTCGCGTTAATCGGGTGCTTCATATACCGAGCAGAGCTTGCCAAGATCATACACGTCATGATTACCGATCTATTCGAGAATCGACGAGGAGACACGGACCCAGCCGTTGTGGCCGCCAAATCTCGACAGATCCACGTGTCCCTCACAAAATGGCTATCGAGTCTGCCGAGCACGGTGCATTGGAATCAGTGGACAGTAGGCAAAGTGCAGGCGTCTGTGCTTCAGTTACAGTGAGTCTAAGACATGCGACCATGCCGGGCCGGCAGCGACTGACAAACCTCCATAGCATGGCCTTTCACACGGTCATGATCATACTACACAGGCCGCCTTCAAATATGTTTGACAAGCCCGGTGTGGCGGAAAGCGAAGACGTCGAGATATGCTACGAGTCACTGCAGGCCATCCAGCGACTGATGCGAAGCTTTGCCCGCCATTACCGCTACCGGTCGCTTCCGCTCGACTTTGTGCAGACGCTGGCGACGGCGACGGGCATACTTCTCATGCGGCGCTATCTGCTCAAGGCATCCTGGACAGATCCGGACATTGAGCGATCCGTCACGTTGCTCCTAGACGCCATGAACGAGATTCAAAACACGTGGCCGCCGGTCCGAGAGATCCGCGACAGGCTGGTGCAGGCGCAGCAGACGCAGACTGTACTGCCGCCCGATGTGCCGTTTGCAGGCGGCAACGACTTGATGACGGGGCTGGACCTGAACGTCACTGCATCGCTCGGGAGTTTTATGCCGGCCTTTGGCGGGATTGGAGACAACGGTGGCGGCAGCGGCAGCGGCAGCGGCGTGGAAGACCTGGGAACACTGATCACTGACGAGTACCTGAGTGCGCAGATGCAGACACTGGATCCGATGGTGCCATCATTCGACTTCAATCAGCCTCCGGAGTTGGGCTGAGTCAACCAATTCATCGAATTCTACGCTTCATGCGTGGCCATTGTACATGTTTTAACGATGTGGTTCTTGTCGACACATTTTGCGCGCGAGACACTGGCGAACAGGATAGTTGGTATCACGGAGGATGAGTTGAAGTTATAGATGATGCTCACTTCCTACCACAGTGAAGTACGTGGAGTCAGCAGCACTAGCGAGGACCGGGGCTATGCTATGAGACTTTGAAAAAAAAAGAACCTCAGCCTGATCCGTGCCGGGACAATTCGCTTAGCCGTTTGATAGGTCCATGCGTTTCGGAGACGCAGTTGACTCTCGCTTCCCTTTCATCAATCGTGCTCCGGTCGATTTCGCCCTCGCATTGCGTGTCTACTGGGTAACATGGCCCACGGTGCACGATCACGTCGCTGGTGGATGAAAACTGCTTGCGCGTCGCGTTTGTCTAGTGGTCAGGGCGGAGGGTGGTCACTGAGGCGTCTTGGTGGCTGCACGTAGCTTGTGCGTGCTGTCTGATGATGTTGCTGCATGGGGTTTATGAGAACAGGATGGGGACATATCATTGCTGAGTGCGAAGCACGGTCTTTGCGGAACCCTCCACTGATTAAAAGTACCTATCTACTAATGTATTCCGATGGTGGAGCTGTGGCGTAGTTTCAGTCTGGTTGAGGGCATCTCCGTCGCACGGCGATGATTGCGCCGCCAGTCGTCAGCCAAACGGGGAAGACCCAACACCGGTGGGTGGCGGCGACGCATGTCAGAAGCACGAAGAAAAAAAAAGAATAAAAAAAGAACATTTCAGCCACCCGGCCAATCTCACCTTGCGAGTCAGTCTGCCTAGATGAGGTCAAGTCAGCACATCACGATACCAAACATTGACACCGCTCGCTCGACCTTTATTCGCAGCATCTCATAATTATTTGGTTCAAGAATAATAGGCATGTCGTCTTCATCCAAACTTTGGCTGCAGCAAAGTACAATATACAAACATCTTGTTCACCAGTACAGTGCAGGACGTACAGTATACAGTATTTCAGCTGTACCTTGTCGCGGCCCCACCCCGCGTTGACAAGAGACACACCCCCTGGCCAGAGGTATTGTAGACTAGGCTTCTGCTTCCCTGACGCCTGATTGGATACCTGTGCACAGGTACAGCCGCAGTCCGCCGTTGTATCGCACAGAACTGTCCTGTACTGTACGTACTGCGGATAGTGACTGACACATACGCGCGCACAGCCAGCCGCACGCTTCTGCTTTTCTTCGTCCTCTGCGTTGGGTATCCCGATCTCGATCATCATTACCCCCTGTGATGCCCTCCTTCATCGCACCTCGACCCTCTTGCATGTCGCTCGATACCTAGACGGCCGTGGCCTCTCCACCTCTGACGGTGTCGCTAGCCTAGCACCAACGACGACCTGCCCGTCATGCCGCCCCCCAGCACGCCCGTCATCGATCCCTCAGCTTCGCCCGGCAAAACCTCTCCGTCGGGCTTCGCGCGGCTTCCAGATGAGATTATCGAACAGTATGTTGCTATCCCCTCGGGTCCTTCCCCTTGGCCGTGGCCAAACGCGCCGTTACCCATGCCTAATCTCCGTGCTTAGGATCCTGCGCCTTGCCGACCCCGAAACCTTTGCCTCGCTCGTCGTCCTCAACCGCCAGACTCGTCTAGTTTCTCAGCAAGCTCATTTATACGCCATCCAGCTTCAGAGATGTGCCTCCTACGCCACGGCCCACGCCACGCTGCCCAAGGCCGACGGCGACAACCTGCCTAGGCTCCGCCGCCTCTTTGCTGTTGAAGTCAAACGCAACCTCTTCAACGCGTACAGCCGGCCCTCGGAGACGCTCGTCAAGCTCGTCTCAAACTCCATCAGCTCCTCATCATCCCCTGGCGGAGAGGGCTTGCGTTTCAGCGCATCTACAAAGGGCCACCAGCTCCTGGCATACAACTCCTCGCGTCTTTGCCTGCTCAGCGTCCGCGGCTCAGACATTCAGGTCAAGCGCGAGTTCAAGATGCGCCGTCGTCCCGTCTGCGTCACAATCACCGACGACGCAACGACGCTCGTGCTTTTGTCCACGGAGATGCAGGTGAACCTTTACGACCTGAGCAAGTGTCCGCCACAGAAAAAACATGCCGCCGTTATCCTCGACAACAGCCCACGAACGATTGCCATTTCTTCTTGTGGCTCCGTCATGGCTGCGGCATACGACACTGGAATCGAGGTCTTGTCTCTTCATCCCAATGCATCCGCGACGGACCGCCGTCAGGTCAAGTGTGATGCCGTTGATACACTGGCATTCTCGTTTGATGGCACGCAGATTTTAGGCACCACCGTACAGTCGACCCCCCCGAATACCGTTATTCTCACAGCGCCGTACTACGACCCCAGTTCCGTCGCCGCTCAAGACAACCTAAGTGCCATGTGGACGACGTCCATTCTCTTCCCCAACACGAGTCATGACTGTAGCCACGCGGTTTTGCTGCAAAATGGAACGCAGGAAGAGGCCTGCTGGGCTTTCACATATGATCGTAGTTTTGAGACGTTTCGCGCCATCCGCGTGGAGGACCTTCGCAACGGCACCACCTACTTTACGGGTCCCGTTCCACGACCTACCTCGCAATCCAAACTGCTTCCTAGCACTCTGCCCGCTGCTGCCTTTCACGGCCAGCTTGTCTCTGCCGGCTTCCATGACGGCGAAGTTTGGGTGTACGGTGTTCCCGAAGATCTGGATGCCGCTCCGGAACCCCCACTGGTCAGTTCAGAAGGATTCGCGGCTGCTCTTGGTAGGAAAAACAGCAACCGCAGTTCCGTATCACGCAATGGCTCGTCTCGGGGTGGTGATGGCGGTGGCAGGCTCCCGCAGTGGCAGCTCCTGTGCGACAGGTTTCGCAACAACTTTGTCGCAGGGCAGAAAGTGGCCGAGCTGCCCGGCATCAGCGTTGTCAAGTGGGTGGAGGGTTTCGCCGGCTCGTCGACTCAGGACCGCCTTCTCGTAACGGCCCGCGATATTTACCCTGCCAGGCTAGCTACGGACGAGGAGGACATCGACTTTGTGGATGGTGGTCGTGTTTGCATGCTCGACTTTGAGTATGGTCCTCGGAGTGGATCGAAGCGAGAAATTACCATCGAGATTGGCAATGACAATGCCGAGATCCTGTATGAGGAACAGCGCGACATGGAAACAGAAGTGGCCATTGTCAGAAGGCGCACTGTAGCACAGAACAGGTCCGGCCGGAATCCACTACTGCGAGCCGCGACGACGGCAAGCCTTGAGCCTCTACCGCCGCTGCCTCGCAGAGTCTCGGCTAGCCAAGATGACCCCCTCGTACCTAGGAAGGTCGGAGTGAACCCGGCTGACCTCGACGACGACGACGACGACGGGTATAGCCCGTCTGTGGATGAGTCCGAAGCTTTGGATGCTCCTTATTCGCATGCGAACCCCCGCTCTACGACAACTCTGCGCCGTGCTGCAACCGCGGCAGCTGTCAACCGTCGACTACATCCACGCACGGCTGACGGCAGGGCAGTCGTGTATCGTCGTGCGGACGGACGTGGAGAGCTCCCACACGAGAGTGATGCTGACAACTGGGTTCCGCCGCCTCCTCCGTATCAACCAGAAGACCCAGTCAGCCTGCCCGCTTTCCTTCGTAGGCCGGCAGTTGCGCCTCTCTCCTCACCAGAACGGCCATACACAGCCGTGACACACGGACGGAGCACCGAGTGGCCTGGCCAGTTTTCTCCCAGTAGTCGGCACGCTCAGCCCGACGGCGGCACTTCAGGCGGTCGCCAAAGAACCGCCAGTGACTCCACCACTTACAGCAGCGTGCAGCGAATGGAGAGCGTGCGCCGCCCGCTTTCCACACCACTCGACACGATGGCCGGCCGGGATCTGGAAACGGACGATTTGTATGGCGTCTCGCCCGTTGCCTCGCCTGCTCCGGAGGGACAGACTGCTCCTTTCGTGGAACGGTCGCAACCAGAAAGTCATTCAACGGCCTCGTATCACCCTGACTCGTCAGCCGAAACGGCGTACCCCACTGCTGAGGGCCAGCCGCGCGGCGTGAATGCACGTGCCGAAAGTTGTCATGTTCCAGTACCTGATGCGCCTCTGTCAGTCCAAGTTCCCGCGGCGCAGCTCTCCCCTGTCGTCGAAACGGAACCACGTGGTCGTAGGTTGTCTAACGCACAGACGTGGCCGCTGGTTGCCTGTCCACAGCCGCAAGAAGCGCCTGTGCCAGCTCGCAGCAACACTCTCATACAGTCGGCACCAGCGACTGACGTCACCATGGCGCAGGTCGCATCAGACGCCCTGCCACCACCTCCCAGCAACGATCAGATTAGCCGCCTGAACAAGAGGATTAGCATGGGCGCCCCGCGCCGCCTCTCTGGCGGCATCCTCAATCAGTGGGCTGCGGCAGGCAGTCGTGGCAGTCTCCTGGAGCCCTCTCTCGCGAAGCAACACGTGGTCAGCCAGTCCGGCGGCGAGGTACCGCTCGTCAACCCGGACGAAGAGCAACCCCTCATCATCAGCACACCCAGCGGCGTGAGCGGCGCGTTCGACTCCCCGGGCGAAACACAAATCCTGGCGCCGGTGCCGCGCCGGCCGCGACAAAATATTCCGTTCAATCCGGAACAGACCCAAGAGCCCACGCGGTCGCTTTTCCCATCATTGCCCACAAATGGCGACTCACCATCGCAGCCCAAGCCTCGACGTCTACCTGCGTGGCTGTCCTCCACGCCAACATCCGCGAGCCGTTCCCCGATGCGGGTCAGCAGGAAATCCAGCCGTGCAGAGCGTGGAGCGGCTAAGAATATGCTCGACGCGCGGCGGCGAGGCTGGGTACCGCGATCGAGGAAGGAAAAGCCGGCGGCGGGCGGGTCGGAAGCGTCCGGGGCAGCAGAGGCGGACGACTCGGGGTGGACAGAGGTGGCTTCGCTTCAGCAGGTGCCGCAAAAGGATCATAGGAAGTGTGTGGTCATGTAAAAATTTGATTTTGTTTGGAAGGGGGGAAGGAAGATGGGAAGTTAATGTCTGTCGTGGTGTTGCATACGTGGAGAGCATATTGGCGAATTGTTTGGACAGCGAAGCGATAATTTTTTTTTTTTTTTTAATCTTGGGGTTTCATTACGGAAAGCTTAATACCATTTTCCTTGTCAGCGATGTAGGTGTGGTTAGATATGTTCATGCATGTGCAATGTTCGAAAGGATGTCGGATTCGAACCAGGAAATACTTATTTTTAAAATCCTGTCTATATTAAATTCAAGAAGATCAACGTGATTTAAGAAAAAAGACATTAATGTTAAACAGAATCTAAGGGGGATAAAGTCATGATCAACATGGCTAATCCAAGTGTTTTTCTCTGTACGGGGTAATTCGTAGGCAAACGGGCTCATCAGTGTTAAAAAAAAAAAACAATGCTCAAACGCCGTCATTTGAAAAAAAAAATTAAAAAAAATTGCCACAACTCCTTTGCTTTCCAAGAAGAAGATATGTAACCAAAAAGGCCGAAGAAAATGTGCAGCAACCCCCCCGGTCCGAGACACACGGCGCTGCCTCCCAGTCATTATACAGTCAAACGTCTACGCGGCTTTCCCTCTCAGCGATTCTGGCCACCGTGAGTGTTCTGGGTATCCCAGCCGTGCTGCTGCTGCTGGTTTCTCTGCGAATGCGTCTGCAGCTCCGGAGGCACGGCGTCCGGGTGGGCAAAGACGTCGATGCTGACGCTGTCGACGTGGGCGCGGCCGCTGCCGCTCACCTGCTGCGGGTTCCGGGCGGGGCTGACCTCACGGAGGACGGGGAGGCGGGGCTGGTCGTCGTCGTCGTCGTCGTCGCCGCAGAAGTCGTAGTGGCTGTAGGCGGAGACCTGGGAGGCGCGGCCGACGGAGGCGAGCGAGGTGGGCGAGTTGACGAAGGCGGTGTGCTGGGGGTCCGGGTCGTAGGGCCCCTCGATGGTGTAGCAGTTGGGCCGGCCCCAGTACTGCGCCTTGGCCGGGACCGGGGGCGGCTGCTCGGCGACGGCGGCGTCGGCGCCGTTCCTGTGCTTGCCGGAGAAGGGGGCGAACTTGCGGACGACCTTGGGGGAGGCGCCGTCCTCGGAGACGCTCCACCGGCTGGTGCTCGGGGTCTTGGACGCGGCGGTGCTCGGCTTGCTGGGCTGGACCGGGGGGCCCCGGTTGAGGAATACTTGGCGCTCGGTGTTGCCCTGGCGGACGATGGGCTCGGAGATGTTGAGGGGGCGGTGGGAGGCGGAGGAGTCGGTGCCGTCGCGCTTGCCACCGGCGGCTAGGTCTGAGCGACTGCGGCGGCGGATGCAGAGGATGATGGCGACGACAATTATGAGGAGCACTAAGCTGCCGCCGATGACACCGCCGATGATGGACATGGTCTTGGATTTGACGCCGCCGCCGGCGGCTGCGGAGGTGGTTGTCTGTGCTGGTGAAGTCGAGGACGGTGTTGATGATGTTGTGGTAGTCTTGTTGTGTTCCTTATCTCCTGGCTTTTTCGACTGATCCTTGTCGCGTATGCACGCTCCGTGCTTCTGATCCAGGTCCTGCGCGGACGCCTCGTCGGCGCAAGAATACCCGAATGGGCAGCAGGCGTCTTTGCAAGGCGTGAGCTTGACATCGAAGACGGAGGTGATGATGAAGGCGCCCTGGTTGCGCTTAGGGTCCTGCAGGGTGACGTCGCAAGGGACCGTGCTGAGGCGATCACAGGTAGATCCCGCGGGGCAGCAGATGGCGGAGGTGTCGGCGGCGCCGGGCAGGCACTGTGTCTTTTCGGGGCAGCAGAAGCCCGACGGCAGGGAGGAAGAGCATGAGACTGACGACGCGGGACAGAGGGGGCCGTCTCTGGCGGCAAGAGGTCGTGACAGGATCGAGGCCGCGGCCGTGTAAGTTGTGCTCGCCCAGACGAGGGCGAGCAGAGCACGTCGTCGGTGCATGACGGTGATGTGTGTGATGTGTGAGATGCGAGAATTAAAAAGTTTATTCGAATATGATGTTTGCGGGACGTAGAACGTCAATGACTGCGAAAAATTCACTGCGCTTCGAGGTATATGCGGCCAGCCGCAGTGTGTTAAGGGGAGAGGGGGAAGTGAGGAATAGAAATGAAGCAAGGCATCAAGAAGATCAAGAGCTGGTGTATATGTGAGTCTGTCGAAGAAAAAAGGGAATAAATGTGAAGAAAAAAAAAGAGGCAAGAAGAATTACAGAATGTTGACAATGACAAAGAATGATGTGTGTATGTGTGTGTGTGTGTGTGTGTGTCTGGTTCACAAGCAGTTGTTGAATGAGGATGTACTGAATACAAATGACAAAGGGGAGAGATGCGAGTTTGTGAGAGTCGAACAACAAGGCTATGAGCAAATCACAACAAGCAAAGAGGAATACCAAGTGAGAAAGTGTAGAAGATACAGAAGCAGAAGAAGAAGAAGAAGAAAAAGAAGAAGAAGTAAAAGAAGGCATGCTATGGTGTAGCTTCGTGACTACTACAGGTGAAACGTCATTTTACTAGGCCGTGCTGATTGCCTAGGAAGCGCCCATAGAAGCAGTAAGCTGCAGCCTACCGCTCACATGACTAGAGGCAGCCAGAAGCCTGACACGACCGTGGCGCAGAAGAAGAAGCAGTCACTTAGAAAAAAAAAAGAAAAAAAAAGCCAAACACGATATAGTATTTGACTGGCTACAATAGGTAATGCCGCAAAGGGGAGAAGGGAGGGGGCGGCGACGCACTGGCACACGATACGATGCGTGTCATGTCGCAGCAAGCGCGGCGAGCCGGCGAATCGAGAGGCAGGGAGCGCTCTGTGCAGTACGATGAGGAATCCACAGGAAGGGGGGGCCAGGGTAGGAGTTTGACTCTGTCTTCTGCGTTATAGGTTTTTTTTTTCGGCCTGGGTGGGTGGGTGAAAGGAATGTGAGGTTCAAAGGGGAGACAAAGAAAAGGCCAAGATGGTGAGTGATTGATTGGTGAGGAGAAAGCAAAAGGCTGATGCAAGTACCCGGGGGGGGGGGGGAGGGGGGACTGAGCTAAAGTAGCTGATACATCGCTTCACGTATGGCTGGAAGGGGTAGCTGAAGTATAGGGTACGAGACAGGAGTGTGGAGAAGGAACGTTGTGAAGCAGAAAAGGGGACCCTCCCTGGTGTCTGTGTGGATGGGGAGGGATTGGCGCCGAGGCAGGCTAAAATGGCGGGATCAGGAGATCTGCCGCAGCCTTGCCATCTGCCGTGTTCGTTGATTGGTTGCGCAGCGTTTGAGTTCAACCTGACAGCTTTTTTTTTTAATGACGAGACAGCGGTTGAAATTGTCGGACATTTTGAAGCAAAAGCACAGATCAACAAGTCTGCAATGACGAGATACGTCTGAGAACTTACTAGCGACTCGGTCTCCCCCTACGCCAAGTATTCTCGAAGCTCCGTCTTCACGGTTGCACGGTATATCTGGCTCAGCACAGTCTACCCGCCCCAAGCCTCTACAGTGGAGCAAGCATGCCACTACAAGCCCTCACACAAGCCTCGCTCTACGCGCCCACAGTCTGAATGCGACTTTGGCTGCATCGCATGGGCGACCAAGCTCCCACAAAGATTCCCCCCCTCTCTAAGATGACGTCTGATTTTTTTTTTTTTTTTTCTGATCGTTATAGCTAGACAACAATGAGCGGTGCGACCTTACTTTCCCAAACAAAGGGGATTGAGGGGGGGCGGAGGGGGGAAAAGCTATCTAGAGGGATCAGCGGATATCTACTTTTTTTTTTTTTCCTTTAGAGTTTGCACAAAGAATGCGCGATGCCGTAAAAAAAATGAGGGGTATAAAAGAGAAGAAGAAAAAAAAGACAGTTTCTTCATGGCCAACTTGCCAAAGGTCATATGTGTGTCCTTGTTCGCGTGAGACTTGTCGTGTAAGCCCACACGGTGAATGCCAAAAAAAAAAAAAATACAAAGTCGGTCAATAACAAGAAAATATACGAAAAAAAAAAAGATTACGACAAACAAGGTAGAAAAAGACAAAAAAGACAAGGGTTCAAGGGAGGGAAAAAAGAATAGACACACACACACGGCTTACTCGGCCCCCAAAAGTAAATTATACCCATAGCCGCGGACGAGTGCCGGAGCAAGGATCCCGTCGTGACAAATAGCAGGAATATTTCTTGATGAATTTTTTTTTTCTTTTCTCTCTCTGACTCGCACTTCTTTTTCCATTTTCTTCACTCTTTTTATGGGTTTTTTTTTGTGGCCTTGTCGAACCCCGTTGACGAGTGCTCTGCGGGCATACTCGGCTTACACGCACACATACATACCCGTTACTTATAGAATACGCATAACTGTCAGAGTAGAAGAGAGGCGGCGAGACAAACTAGAAAAATAGTCACAGGGATTATATTTCATGCACTTTATTTTTGTTGACCACATTTCAAATCAATAATTTCTATCTGCGGCTCAGTTTGTGCACCAACTACCTCGCTCACCCTTGCCGCCCGTCCAGACATTACAGTCATAAGCAAGCTGCCCATACATGTCGTCCGAGCAGACCCCAAAGCGTCGCTTTTACTACTTCATCCCATCACTTCAACATAAGACAGCAGATACTAATATGATGAAAGAAAGATTGTTTCTACCCTTTTTAAAATTTATACAAGAATAGGTAAAAAGAAATGAAAGGCGCCCCCACGTGGTATCTTCAAAATTCTTGAGAAAAAAAAACCCCCAATTTCCTTCATCCTCATGCCCGTTTTGTCCATTGATGCGCCGCATGTCATGCTGGTATACCCTCCCAACAAACGCCATAGAAATCCAAGAAGAACAAGAAAGAAGATTGTCAACATCAAGTCTATCCCCGCACGTCTCTGCGTGGTTTGTTTCAAGAGCAAAAAAAAAGGTGTCTCCAGCAAGAACTGAGCTTGTACACCGACCTTGCTGCCTCGCGGCATCTTGTAAAAAAAAATTCATAAACCCAGATCCAGCGGGTATCAGGTAGTATAGAAGGTTGCAAGGGGAAATAATATGAAATGAAAAAAAAAAAGTGTAGAGCGGAGGAAATGGCCGTGCCTAGATGAGGAGGAAATCCCACCCATTGACTTGCATTACATCTCTCCAGTGGACATGCGGCGTCGATGCGTCCGAGCCCGCCGGCGAGCACGATCCTGCCGCCGCCTCCACCGCCTGTGCCGAGGCCGCGAGCTGATCGTTCTGGCGCCAGACCTCGCGCAGCACGACACCGACGCGACCTAGCGAGCCACACAGAGCAGCATCGCCGAGCGCCGCGCATCGCTCCTCAAACAGCACGCGCAGCGAGCTGTCAGGGCCGGCGATGGACCCACCAATCAGGTACACCCAGACGAGGCTGCTGTCGTAGCCAGCAGGCCCGTCGGGGATGCCCGCGCGAATAACCTCGGCGAGCCTGTCGACGAGCGCCGCGGGGGAGGCCTGGCTGGGGCTGAAGCCCGGGACCAGGCTGCAGAGATAGACGCGGGCGGCGAGGCGGAACGCGGCCGTCATGTTGCGCGAGAGCTGCTTGGGAGAGAGGCTGCCATTCGCATTAAGCGGCGGTCGCACAGCCGTCTGGTCGGCGGCGGACTCGGTGAGCGAGATCTGCTCGCCGAGAGAGGCGACGTGCTGGCAGAGCAGCAGGTCGTCCATGCCGTTGCGCTTGAGCGACTCGAGGCAGGCAATCTCGGAGATGAGGTACATGACGCGGTCCTCGCAGCCCATGAGCTCGCGCAGCCCAAGGTGGTGGTTGTGCGGCGAGAGGTGCTTCTCGCGGTAGGTGTGGGCAAAGGTCGGGGAGACGCCGAGCATTGACGCGCCCAGGATGTCGATCCACGCCGTCAGCGTCATGTTGAAGGGCGTCTGGATCATGGTTCCCGGCGGCACGGCGACGGGCTCCGAGACGATGCGGGGCAGGTCCAGCCTCTGCACGAGACTGATGACGGCCTGGAAGTGCTGGTACCAGGCAATGTCCAGGAGACCGTCACTTGGGCGGCCGACGAGGGACTGGAAGAAGATGAGGCCGAGGGTGGCCTCGAGGATCTGCTGGTGATCCTCGTCGCGCTTGAGAGCCTCGCAGAGGGACCAGATGGTGGTGTAGCGGTGGCGCATAATGTCGCTATCAATGCCGCTCTCAGGTGTCCCGTCAGCAGCGGTGGTGGTAGCGGTGGCGTTGCCGAGGTCAGTCGCCGTCTTTAGGTGTTGGGCGGCGATGCTGAGGCAGCAGTGCAGGTAGATGGGGTTGGACTGCAGGGCGGGGAGGATGAGGTCGCAGCCGACGGAGCCGTGCTGATTGGCCTCGAGAACGGGGAATATGCCGGGCATGACGAAGCGCATAAAGTGGTCGAGGAGGCGCTGGTCAGCCTCGTCAAGCTGGATGCAGACCTGCCGCGACTCTTGAGGGGGGCCGTGAGCAAAGTCGAAAAAGTTGACGTTGAGCGTCTCTTCCGCAAGTGATGCTCTTCTCTGCTCATCTTCAAATATTTGTTGTTGTTGTTGTTGTTGCTGCTGGTGCTGGTGCTGCTGTTCCAGCCAGCTACCATTCTCGAAATGAGAGCCAGCAGGCAGAATAGTGCCTGGCGGCGGGGGGGTGTGCATGGTGCTGAACGTCGAGACGTGCGACTCCTTCATCGTCGGCACGTCATTGACAAACATCTGGCGCTCCGTCTTGATGTCAACCTCGTACGGCGAGTAGCCGCCACCGCCGTAGGCATAGTCCGGGTGCACATTGTGGGCGCCGTTGTAGCCGGCAAACTCGGCGCCGCCGGTGGGCGGGCTGTTGAAGTTGAAGGCGACGCCGTTGGAGGCGCGCGAGTCGACAGAGGCGGAGCGGTTGCGGTCGCCCTCCTGGTGGTGGTAGAAGTCGGACCCCGACACAGACGTGGGCAGGGAGTGGCTGAGGCTGGGCGGCGGAGGGCTGAGGGAGGAGGATGATGCGGCGGCGGCGGCGGCAGCTTTGGCGGCGTGTACGGACTGGGCAGCGGCCTTTTCGGCGAGCTTCTTGCGCTTGATGATGATCTTGATGTCCTCCTTCTTGCGCCGGCGGGCCTCGCTGTTGCTCCACCAGATTGGTCTCTTGTATTCGCATTCCAGGCCGAGATGCTGGCAGGCTGTGCAGTATGGCGTGCCCTCGTCGCACTTTTTCCGTCTCAATCGGCAGGTGTAGCAGCCTATTTACATGGTTGAAGAATGCATGGTCAGCTCGAGTCTCCAAGATATCCTCATTCGAGTGCGAAACGAGCATGGGGGGAATGTGGAATGGCTCCAAACAAGCTGGGCGTTTGCGTGATGATTTTTTTGCGTGTAATTCGCGTGTAAGTCAAAAAGGGCCAGCGACGTACCTGATCTTGAGCGGCGGTGCATCTGCGTCTTTCCCTCGGCCGAGGTCTTGGAACTCGTCCTGGACTTTGCATTCTTTGTCGTGGCCATCTTGATAGCAGTGACGGATGGTTTTGCAGTTGATTTGCGCATGCTGGTGGGAGGTAGAGTAGACATTTGTATGGGTGCGCAAACGGGGGGAAGGGAATATAGCACTCTCTTGTTGCGACACACAGAGGCCTTCAAAGGTAACTTTTTTTGGGGGAACGGATAGAGGGCAGTACAGGCTAGTACAGACCCTGGTACAGGTGCGATGGGTGGACAGTTGGTCTGTAGGTACCTCGCTGGGAGGGGGGGTGGAGAGCGAGCTGGGGGGGTTGGCCTTTCAAGGGCCGAAGGCGGGAAGGGTAAATAAAAGAGGGGCGTGTGCTGCCAGCTGGCGGGAAGAGAGGGCGTGCGTTGTTAAGGGGGGGTGAGAGATGTAGTGATGTACTGTGTGAAGAAGAGTCGACCCGTACTGTATGAGTATGTTGCAAGTGCCGTGTGAGAGAGAGGGGGGGCGTGTGAAAGACGGGGGGGGGGGAAAGGGATTTGGTTTTGCGGAGAAGAGTCGCAGCGGTGTTTATTTTGCAGGGTCGAAGTAAGGAAGAAATTAGTCCTGCGCTGGGCGAGTGGTTTGTGGCGACGGATTGGTTGGCGTGCTGATATTGAGTGCTTTCGCCGAGGCCGTTGACTGGTATCTGATGCCTGACCAAGCAGTCATGTGGCTGTGGCGGTTTTATTAGGTGTAACGAGGAGGGTGTTTCGTGAAGAAAGAACCAAGGAAAAATTGCTGAAGACGTTTTGGCCCAGACAAAAAGAAGAAGAAGAAGAAGTAAGGACGGTATGAGGAGCAAGACCAGCTTGCTGTCCGAGGGATATCAGAGTTGTCGATGGAAAATGCCCCCCGGTCAACGGAGGATGGGAAAGATGAAAAGATTGGAAATCGGGTTCAAACAGGTCTTTTGACTAGCAAAAGAGTAAGATAACCACAGATATTAAAAAAGATTGAGACGACTCTCTTCTTCACCTCTTGCACGCCGAGTGAATTTGGGGGGGGGGGGGATAAAAAAAACAATGAGGGTTAAATTGATCAGATTCGTGGCCGGCAACACCATTCGTCTTATACCAACGAGCATCTTGACCACGTCCTTGACTGCGTGAGAAAAAGAACTACAGCTATGGTGTTTCTATTTTTGAACATTTTGGTCGCCATAGAGTTCTTTTTTTAACCCATCTTCCTAAAGAGTCGGCATGTAGAGGTGCGCCTTTTCCCCCCCCAACCCCGGTCTGTCTAGTCAGATACGTTGCTCTGCGCTTAGAGCGAGAAGCACATTGGGCGAGACGGGGGAGCAGAGGCCCGCTTCTGATGGGCATATCTGCAATCTTGCCTGTCTTCCCCCCCCCCCCTCCTCCATCGTCTTGGCTCGTCCGGGAAGAAACAGTTGGGCCTCTTGGACTTGCATCATCCGGGAGCGGCCTCAGGCACGGCGTGCATGCATATATCCTGCAGGTCTGAGCCTTTTGCATAGTCGAGCCCTCTATAGGTTCCTCAAATGGCAAGACTCTACTACCAACTGCTAAACTTGTCTTTCACTCTGGTCTGCCCATCCCCCCCCTCCGCCTCCTTCTTGATTTGGTCTTGTCTCTGTCCCGCTTGCTAGACTCATCGTACTGCGTGTCCATCGCGCCGGATGATCCCAAGCCGGCAAGGGCTGAACTGCAACGTCGGCGGAGACTTGTTAATCACGACCCACGCCGCCGTCATGTCTTGCTGTGAGCTGCTTTTGGCCCATTGCCATTCGCCGTGCTACGGCTTCTTTCATGTAGCTCGTTCCCCGATCAACAGAGGATGCCAATTCCTCCAAGATCAGCCGCACATTGTCCTCACTCTTGGACCGGGTCTCGAATGATCTCTTTTCCGGCTACCATCGCTGCTATTATCGATCATATATCGGCAGCCTCTATTGACTTTGACTGTCCCCTCTTTCTCTAATGGAGCGACGCGTCCAGGTTTAGACCCTGCCGGACTAGCCACGGGATATTTGACAGACTCGCTTCTTTTCTTCCGGCGAGGCGGTCACGACATGCCCATGTTGAGGGTTGTACCTTGCCAGCAGTGCTCACATCCCAGCCATTCTTGTCGAGACGTGCAGACAGACAGCGACATCGGGACAGACACCCTGCACCTTGGCGGACCATTCCTGTCTTGCCTTTTTTTTTTTCGTGTTTAGGAAACTTGAACACTGTGTGCACAGCATTACTCGAGTTTTCTTTCATTGTGCTGCAAGAATGCAATTTTTTTTGCAATACCTTGAGGTTTTCATGATGCTTATAATCTCACGTTGCTGCTTTGTTGTTGTTGTTGTTGTTTACTGTCGCGTCTCTGGCCGTGTAACCTGAGAAGCTGTATACCCGCGCCGAGGTTATGCACCTTTCTCTGCCCTAGAGGTCGCCGTGTAGCACGCAAACCATATGGCGCGTGACGCTGTCGGCCGGGAAAATATACGAAAAGAGCAGAGTGAAAGCGAAAATAGGAAAAAAAGATTAATCACCCAAAAAAAAAAGGATGTACCACTTGGAATGGGGCGGTCAAGAAAGACGGAATATCCGAGGGTTCTACAGAGACTGCTCTTGTAGTAACAGAAGAGCAGAGAAAACAGAAGGCCTGAGCCATCTTCATCGGCGGCCCGCTAGGCACGGAAAACCCACTACAAAGGGCAATAGCCGAGGAATGGGCAGATGGGCAAGAGTAGATGTAGAAGCGTGATTGGATGGATCATGACAGTCTTCAGAGGGGAGGGGGTCAAGCGGTGATGAGGTCTTTTTTTTTGGGGGCTGGATGCTCGGGTCAGGCGGGGTATACAGAAAGCGGGACAAGAGCAGAGAAGGGCCCATAAGAGAGAAGCTGTAAGTGGTAGCCTAGAGATGTGGGGGGAGAACGAGGTGAGGAAAGTCATAAGCTCGTGATGCGAAGAAGAGGTGAGAGCAGAGAGAGAGAGGGGGGGGGAGGGGGGACAGAAGTGAAGAATCGTGTCTGGATGGAGGCTGGGTCATAGACATGCATAGCTTTATGCAGGTGGTGGTATATCATAAAATATAGGTGTGCATAGACAGGGCCATGGACTTTGTAATGACGAAAGGCCGGGGAAGAATAAAACGGAGAAAAAAAAAAGGGCTAAGAGTAAGTAGAAAATGGCATGTTGATAGGTTTTCGCTATTATGATTAAGTTAGTTACTATCATGGAAAAAGAAGTAGCTGATAAAACTGTAGCAACCACAAAAATGCCCGTCGTCCAGCATAGCGCGCAAAGCCTTCCTTTAGCACCATGCGAATCCGCAGTAGCCAAAACGTCCATAAACGGCGCGCACGCGGGATATTCAACCTAGTTTAAAAAAAAAAAGGTTCCAATGCTTATTATTTGCTTTTTTCTTCCTGCTGTATCTTCTTCTTCTTCTCTACACAGTTGTTCTCCCCCTCATGACCTCTCACAAATGTAGGTACCAAGAAAAGCAACGTTTGCTATAAAAAAAAAAAAAAAAAAAAAAAAAAAAAAAAAAAAAAAAAAAAAAAAAAGTTCCCCCTCCTTTCCTGTCCACGTGCCCTCCTCGTCACTTGGAAAAGGAAAAAAACCACGTACTGATTGATATCATTGGTCAGGTTGGGCTGGTGATGAGACATACTCATCACAGTGCATAAAAAAAATTAAAAAAAAAAAAAAAGGAAAGCATGCGCGCGGGACTAACCGACAAGAGACAATGCGCGTCGCTTTTTGCATAACCGCTGGGAGCTAGACCAGCTAGCAGGGGGGGGGGATGGAGGTGGAATTGGAGGGCGGCTTTGGATCGAGATTGGCTCCCTTGATGTACTTTTTTTTTTATTCTTTAATGATGGCGCGCTAGACAAAGCCCCCCCCCAGGGTCCTACAAGTCGACCAGAAATATAGTAGTAGGATTGGCTGTCTTTTATTAGCACGGGTAGAGTGCAGTGAGGTACGCAGGACTCGTCAGGTCCTTGCCGAGTGCAGTGCTCTCTGCATGCTGCTAGTATTGGGACTGTGTACATCACACCTTGCTCCATGATGAATAGCTTCACCCATATCTTCTCGGCGGCCATCAACCACTTCCCCCCCCCCCCGTCTTCATCACCGTTTCCTGGCAAAATCTATCTATACCATTCCCACCAGAATCAGCACAGACCACCCCCTTCCCCTCCCCCCCCAAGTCCCGAAAATAAATCCCCACGCATCCCATTCTCGAACTAAACTGATCATCCCCACCACTTCAATCATGATAACCACCACCACCACCACAACCTCCCATCACATCCAAGTGCTTGCATGACAAGTCAGTCTTTTTATTTTCCCCCGGCGCTTCCCAGAGCAATTAAAAAAAAACCCACCTCACCACTCTATTTTTGTAAAAGGAAAAAAAAAAAAGAAATCTATCCTACACGTATTTCCTCCAATCATGATAACATTCCTCCCCGCACTATACACCCGTTGCTCTCCAATTTCTCCCACCCACTCTCCAAACATTTTTTTTCCATCAACACCTTCTTCCCCATGACCTTGTTTTTTTTTTTAAATATCCATCTTATACAGCCTTGTATATTCTAAATCGTCCGAGACGGTCATCTCGTACCTATTTTTTTTTTCTCTCATGGTCAGTTGTTTTACTCATGCGTCGTACGGCATCGCATATTACATCTCCTGCAAGCTCGTAGATCCAGGGCTGGGGGTCCATTAGCCATTCAACAAAAATGCGGAAAGAGGAAGCCCAGCCCGCCCTTGTGCTCTGGGGAAAAAAAAGTTCATGGCCTTTTCCCTTTCCTGATAATGTGACACTCCGAGTGCCGCCGATTTCGGGTTTCTTTTTCTTTTTTTTTGCCCCAGCTCCATGTCTATCCGTGTTTGCCTCCTTGTGCGTCTCCGCGCCTTTGCCAGACCTTCTTACCTTCACGGCTTTTGGCGCCTCAGTTTCTCGTAAACGCTGTTTTTCATGTTGCCCACGCAATGCTCTCATGGCTTTTCTCTAGTCGTTTTACCTCTTTCGAGTACATATGTTGCTTCCGCTCCGTCGTGTCACCACCGAAACATCCAACACCAATATCCTCATCTCGTCCAGGAAGTAACCTCGCAAGAAACAATTTATTATTTTTTTCGTATCCAATCTCGCTGTAGATATCTACCCTATACATGCAAAATAAAAACAAAGGTGAATCGACAGACTACCTCGTGCTCGCGATACACCCCCCGGCGGTGATGTGATTTGATGGTGTCATGCATGGTCCAACAACATTCACGCCCGTAGCGGTTACACAGCATTTCACCCAAGTTTACTAAATCCCAACAATCACGATGCAGAATCTTACCCGATGAGAAAAAAAAAGCAATCCATCCGGGAAAAAAAAACCACCCAAGGTTCTCTTGGGCTCACAACGCGGCCCGCCAATATCACCAGCCCCGGCAATAACACGCTCCATATCATCATCATACCACATCCTTTTTTTTTTTTCCGACTCCTCACTTTTTTTTTTTTTTACACACCATCTTCGAGACAAATGACATCCTTTCCCATCCATTTCTGGAAAGCCTTGGGATCTTTTGACAATGCAAACCTGGCAACCTCACCTAGGACCGCCCCCCCCCCCGGTCCACCCTCCATAACTCGCTTCGCAAAACTCTCCTTGTTCCCCCCTACCTTTTCCTTTTTTTTTTGCCCTCCCCATCTCTACCCGTCTCGTTCCGTGCCGTTGAGAAAACTCTATGCAAGTCAAAAACTCAATCTGGCCCCCCCCCCTACCCTCCCTCACCACCACATGATGCTCAAGCGTCCTGCCCGTCACCCAATCACGCAATCGCCTCCTTCGCTGCCCGTGTCCCTTTTTCTTCCCCGTACTCTGCAAATCATCAACCCATTGTTTCGCGCGTGTGTGTGTGTATATGTGAATGAGTGAGTCCTCATCTTTGTAAAGTGGAGTACAGCCGTAAACCTTTTTTTTCTTCTTCTTCTTTTCTTCTTGGCCTTTATTTGCATTGAGAACTCCGCTCTGGCTGTCACTTTTCCATCCACCCGCGCCGGTACTAGCATGAGTAGGACCTTTTAAAAATTGGAGAACATATGCCTGATACTACCATAAAATTCACCCTACAGGTAAAAGACAGGCGGCGGGGGTCCCTGGCTCATCCGCTTATCGTGGTCCGTTCCAAGTCGTCTTCGAGGTGGCTTTCCCATACGCCGATCGACCATACACCGTCGCTGATGATATGATGTGTGTGATGCAGAGCTCATCACTTATTTCCCCTCACTTTGCCCTCTCTCCTCTCTGCCCC